>CVRI01000016.1:81216-142800 GCA_900005825.1 Clunio marinus | reverse complement strand
TTGCGACGCTTCAATTTTCAATGAATGTCTCGACTTTCGACTCTAAACAGTTTGAAAAGAAAAAGTTTTATTTATTGTCCATTTCTTTCATGACTTTTATAAGTTTCAGAAACTTTCGGTTCTGTCGCCCGTCAACCTTACTCTCTTTCAAATCATAAAACATTTCTTGTTTATTGTTAAACAATTGTTAGAGTTCAAAAATTGGATTCAAGAATTTTTCTATGAGAACACGAGCGACATTTCATTTCGTGCTTTTATGATATGAATAATTAAAAAGTTTTTAACTCTTTTCACAGCTTTGTATGGTGCTAATAAAAGTAGCTGACATATCAAACGAAGCTCGACCAATGGATGTAGCTGAACCGTGGCTTGATCGCTTACTTCAAGAGTTTTTCGCACAAAGTGCTGCTGAGAAGATGGAAGGTTTGCCAGTGACACCTTTTATGGATCCAGATAAAGTTAGCAAGCCAGGAAGTCAAGTGCGATTTATTGGATTGGTGCTTTTGCCTCTCTTCGAAGCTCTTGGTGAGTTGCTTCCGGAGCTTATTGATTTTATCATTATTCCAGTTCGAGTTGCCCTCGATTTCTATAAGTAAGTAGAAAAATATTCTTCATCTAAAATCATAAAAAGATAAATAAACAAGCGGAATTTCCTTTTAAAGACGTTTGAATGACGCCGCACAAAAGAATCGTAAATCGCTTGCCGAAACTGAAGGTTCTTCTGATGGCGATGAAATCATTCCACGATCTCAATCAGGTATCAGTGTTCGTTCTCGTCGTAGCATTCCATCACAAAAATCAAACTCCAAGAATTCAGTAGATGAAGAAACGATGCTTATTGCTGCCGAACTTCACGATCTTCCAGAAGGTAGTGAAAGTGGCGATTCAGAAACAGCCACTGAGGTTGATGTAAGTTTAATTTAACTTCACATTCCTACAACACTTAAAAATATAAACCAACAGGTTGCCGAGAAAACATCGAAATTCAAAGTAGATACGGAAAGCCGAAATAAATTGAACAACATGCAAATGACTTATCGCAAAGGCCATCATCGCGATAAACGCCCTTCGATGGTTAGTGAGATGGGGAGTCGGGTGCGCGGATCTTACGGTAATTTACAACATAATTACAATTCACGCACAAGTACATTTGGTTCAAACCGTGCGATTAGCCTAGATCATTATAATCATCGTCGCATGTCAGATGGAATTCAGACTGTCACGTCCGACTCGACTGTTTACTACCATCAGCGTTTAAATGAGCAAGATGTCCTTTTGCGAGCGTCAATCGGCAAGAAGAGTTCCAGCTTACAAGGTACATCTGATGTTAAGCTGCTTGTGAGTGAAGATTCCATGACAAAAAATGTCCATCACCCGTCTGACGTTACTCATGATGAATGCGATGAACCAAACAGGGTACAGTCAAATAATAATAATAGTAGTAATAATAATAACAATTCTGCTAGCTTAGCAAGTAAAAATTTAAAGTCTAAAATGAGTAGTAGCGTTAGTTGTAGTCCCAACAGTCCCAAATCGATAATCACCCGACTCCGACAGTTGACCGGTCGCTTGTCATTCTCATTTGATAAAGAGTCACGCCGAATGAGTAGTGGTGGAACGCAAACAATCATAAAAACATCGCCTGCGTCTGTAAATTCATCATCAAAGAATAACAACATGATGATGCCAAATATTTGTTGTAATGTGAAAAATTCCATAGATGGACACGCAACAAAAAGTGACGACGTGTCAGCGAGACATCGTGCTTATAGTTTAGATGTACCAACAACAAAATACTTTAACAACAGTAGTGGTGCGAGTAGTAACGATGGAAGTCGTAAAAGTTTGTCATCGAATAAGAACGACGAGGCTGACGATTCGACGGAGAACAACAGCGCTTTCGCATCGAAGAAAATGAGTTCGGAAGTTGAAGCGCCTGACATCTGACAACAAAAGTTCGATTCGAGTGGTTCAAGTGATGAGACTGAAACTTATTGGACGACATTCACCCATCACATTCGACGATTTGTATGCAAGTGCTGTGAAAGGGATCAACAACAAGTGCCAACAACGGCGAATGTTTAAATTTTATTATTGTTTCATTCAGATAAAAATGTTTCTTCGCTTCATAATGTTCATGAGTCGCTTAATAATTTATGTGACGAAGGAAGGAAGGAAGCGGCTTAGAATTTAAGTGTTTCTTTGAATTACTCAAATAATTTTCCGTGAACTTTTACGACAATTTTTCTTATTCTTCTTTTTTTCTTCGAGAGTCGTTAAACCAGACAATTTGTTTAAATGGTTTGAATTATTCATTGAATCGAAACAGATTACAAGGAAGATGAACTTTCAAGACTTAATTCAAATCAGAAGTTTTCGAGTTTCAATCTTTCTTTAAGAATTTCTCACAATCAATTATTGAATCATAAAAATGTTAAAATTAAAAGCTTTTTCATTGAAAAATATTTTTCTTGATCGAAAGTTATAAAAAATATAAAAAAAAATGAAATTTATTGCAAAATGTGATTGAACTCAAATGAGACTTGAGCAGTAAATTATCTAAATGTGAAACTGGGAAAAATATTGGAATTGTTGGAAATTTATTGATCTGACATGTCAGACAAGAAGAAAAAGTAAAAAAAATGCCAAAATTAAATTAAGAAAATTTGTAGGATTTACCAAGAATCGCAATGGAATCAAATTGCATAAATTCTAACGATATTTATTCAGAAGCTCTTATGTAAGTGTTTATTTAATCAAATTAAGTACGTACATGTCTCAATCAGTCATGAATGACAGGAGAAATTTAATCAACACTTTTCTAGCTTTTAAATTGTGAGTCAGTAAATTCATGTCGACTCTAGGATGAAAAATAGTTGATTTCCATCCCATTTTCGGACCGATATTTATTTAATAAACTTTTTTTTACGTAAAAATTTAGGATGGTAAACAGAGGGATTATTAGAGACATGCGTCACATGTGCTGAACATAATTAAAGTATTTTATGGAAGATTTCTGTTTCTATGAACCAACGAACAAACCACATGACATAATTCTATTCATAACTTTAACTTATCAAAAGCAGAGCTTAAGTTTTAATTTAATAATGGATGATTGTTGATGACACAAAAACCGAAGGAGTTTATGGTTTGGGTAGGGGAACATACATAAATGAGAGAAATGAAACATTTCACAATTACTCAATCATATGTGAAAGCTTTTCTCTCCAAAGAATTAACTAGATAACAGCCATAATTCATCATCATATTTTGGCCTTAATTCAACTCGGATGAAAAAATCTTCCACATTTAAAACTTTTCTCCGTCTGTACTCTGTTCACAACTTCACAATATTTGTCAGTCAAGTAATTAAATGTTTATAATTTTCAATGACGCCAACATACCAGCTAGTGTCTCTAAAAATCCCTGGCTTTTGAAAAAGTTTAAGTGGTTTTTGAAAGCTTTAATGTGATGTTCTAACATAGAAAACTCTAAACAATCCATCAGAAAACCTAAGCGATTTCTAGTAGAAATTCATCGATTTCCTTTTCCCTGATTCCTTAGAAAAAAAGATTTTTAGAAACTCTAATGCCAGTGACAAAAAAAAATTATATTTCTACCATCATTCGAGAAGCAAACAATCAGAAAGTTTGAAAAAAAAATTCACCAAATGAAAGCGAAACAAATTTCAATCAAAAACATCAATTTCAACAACAACACCATAATTCTTATCGTTTGTGATCAAAATTGAAGAAAAGAAATTAATTTCCTACAAAAGTCAAAGGGCTGGAAAATAATTATTGATAAATAAAAAATGTAAAAGTCGAGTTGCTCATACATTCATCGCTTTTTACAGTTTTTCATGAACCTTAAATTTCCATCAGTTTAAGAAGAAAATCAGGTGATTTCATTACTGATGGAAGATGTGGTTCATCTCATACATTCATCTCCTGCCAAGAACACATAACAGTAGGTGTAGTTGGTGTAGAAAGATAAAAAGTATTTAAAACAGGATTAAAGCGTCGTTTCTAATAAGCGAACTTTTCCTGTTTCTTTCCTAAAAGCTTTAACAAAGTGTTTCTTTACCTTTTTACAGTTTTTCATGAACCTTAAATTCCCATCGGTTTAAGAAGAAAATCAAATGGTTTCATTACTGATGGAAGATGTGACCAGTCAATCCATAAGCAGGCTTAAATAAGATCCGAACAATTTTGCAGAATTTTCTTTAGAACAAAATAAAAATGGCGAACTTCATAAGACTTCAATTGAATTAAAATTAATTATTGAATGGAAAATTTATGCACTGGAACCGAGCTAAACATTTTCTTATGACGTTTACATATTTCTTAAAGAAGATAAATTAACGTTAACATTTCTGAAGCAGGAAGCATTGTTTGATATTGACTGATATAAAGGAAACATCAATCAACATTCAATTATATGCTTTTCCACCGTTCTTGTCCCCATTCGCAATGTAAAAGGTTCAATTCAGTTCATTACGTAGAGAAAGAAAGAAAAATGAAGAAAATCAATGAAAAGTTATGCTGGTGAAGACTTCCTGGAAATTTTCCGCTTTTTTCTTCTTCTCCAAAGGAAAGTATTGAACAAACTATTAAATTGACTTTTATCATACAATGTTAATTAAATCAGATTATCTACTTTGTATTATGTTAAAAGCTTCTGAATTTCCAATTCAATCTTTCAATCATCAATGTAAATAAATAATTCTGACATTGATTTCCATCTCATCATTATTGAAGGCAATTTTTATTGAAATCGTATTACAAACAACTGTCATATAAATAATTGTGAAGATTAGAAGTAAATAAAAGCTTTGAAGTTTTACAATCAAAAAGCTCCTTGAAATAAATGAGAAAGAAAAATAAATTTATAATAAGTATTAGTGTTTAAGCTACTAATTCAATTAAAACTCTACATCAATGTCGTGAATGTATACATGTTCGTTTTAATTGAACAATGAAGCAAAAAGTTATAAAACAAGTTTTCCTTTTCCTAATGAAAAAGATAAAAAATATTTTTCTGTTTTATAACAGAAGAAAATAATATTAAATCTCGAGAAGTATTTTATCGAATTTTCTTCCTATGAATGAAAATGAAAACTTTCGCACTCGTTGATTCCATTCGAGGAATGAATGTGAAGTTGAAGAGATATGAAGAAGAAAAAAGAAAATTGTTTATCATCTGAAAATATATATGCAAATCTTAATTACTATATATTTATAATAGATATGATGAAAAATTATAAAAGAAAAACATGAATATTTAACTAAGAAGATAAAAGAAAAATAGAAGGAAAATAAAATGTTGAATGAATGAAACCGAGAAAAAAAGAATAAATTATGAATTCATTAGACTTTTTTTTCGTATAAAAATTAAATATTTCTTTAACCTTTATAGCTGTGCAAACAAAATACCGGAAAGAAGCATTTAGAAAACATTTCAGGTTGAAGTTCGGTGGCCTCAAACGTCAAAACTAAAAGCTCACTAGAGCTTCTGAATGATTAATGTTAAACGAGAGAAAATGTAGTCGTCTTGCTTAGTTGTGTTGAAAATGACTCATCAATGTAAGGAACACCATTACTTGCCTTCTTTCAACTAAGATTTAAAGTCATCGCTTTGTTAAATGCAAAAGGTTTCCCATTTCAAAGCATTTTTCATGAGGAAGGAGATGAAGATATTTATTTGTCGTCTTTTCTTTTCATCACAAGCTTTAACGTTTTCCTTTTTCCGAATTTCATCAGTATGAGTTAAACATCTCATCAATTATTCCAAATTGGGGCAAGTTTTCATGCCTTCTTAGTCGACATCTTGAATAAATATTAGATAATAAAAAGAAAGAATAAGAAGATAGAATATGTTGTCCCATCGATAGCACGAATGACCGCTCAACTAAATTGACCATTTGTTGAGGTAAACAATTTCTACATACCAATAAAAGTGGAGTTGGAGAGATTCGAAACACACGAGCACAATTTTTTTCTTTCTCATCTCTTTAAAGTCACTTAAAGTCTCTGAGAAAAAGGAAAACGAAAAACACTTGCAAAAAATATTTTACATTGATCAGTTGAGAGTGAAACTCTCAGACGTTCAATTCGTCTCAAATATTTTTTTTCTTGAAATATTTTGACAATTTTTATCGACAATATGAAAGTTTCTTTGTTGTTTGTTTTAGTTTTCTGTGTACATTCAAGTAAGTGTTTTTTGTTTATTTCACTTTGGTATTCATATTTATCAACATTTCGAAATGGAAAGCTTTGAACTTGTCTTTATGCATTTTGAATGAAAGGTGACAGGAGGTCGCTTCAGATTATCATGAGAATTATATTCAAGTCAACGTAAAATGACGATTAAACTGCGACGAAACGTAATCTTTTTACTACTTCTTCCAACATTTTCATAAGTTCGTTTATTGAAACTGTTTTCGTTTGTAAGCGAATTATTTGATTAAAAAAAATTACATTAACAGTTATGTGAAGTTTTTGTAACACGTGTCATGAATGAAGGTGGATAAGTGAATATTTTCTATTTACAGAAAAAAAACTTAGATGGAAGTGACGTCATCTCCATATTATCCCCTTAATAAGCTTAATTTTCCTTATTACTAAGACGACATTATTATCGATTAATTTTCTTGATCAGAATGCCAATTCAATGCGAAATACAATTTAATTAACTTCCACTTATTCTCAACAAGATAATCTAATGATTTTGTTTCAGGCTATCAGCAAATGAATCGTCAACAGACTCAAACTCATTCGCTTAGTTATTCCGAAAGCGATTTTAATCCACAACAGCCAATTTATCGTTCCACAACGACTGAAGCTCCTGAAACGACGACGAAAAAAAAGGGTTTCTTTAGTTCCATTACAGGTTTCTTTAAATCGAAAGATAAGGAAACTACAACAACCACTCAACGACCTACGACAACGAAGAAAACTGTCGTCGTTTCGACTGTTAACATTCCAACTGTTTTAAGTACTACAACAGTTAAAACTATTCCTTCTCAAACACCCTCAAGAGTGGTTCCACCGCGTGACGACTTTCCAACTTTACCACCACCTCGTTTTCCTACAGCGACATCTCCAACAACTCCAGGAGTGCCAAAGAAAAAAGATGAATTTCCTCCGCTTCCTACACAACCCCCAAGTCGCCAACCCCCGCCACCATCTCAAGGGCCTTCAATTCCAAATGCCTGGGGAAAGCCACCGGGTGTACCAGGCAGTCCCTCACAGAAACCACAAAGTTTCTTCATTGTGACAACACCAACGCAAAGACCTATCGTGCAAACATCAACAGTTAGTTCTGGTCCCGTCACCGACGCTGAATTGTTGACACTTTCCGACTCACTTTTCTCAAAAGACATTAGCAACCCATTTAAATATGTTACTGTGAATTATCAAGGACGAACATATTCTTCAGCTACAACCGATGAAGCTTCACAATCGTAAGAAATTCCCTTCAAGCTTTTCAATTAATTTTCGTTAAACTTTCCTTGCTTTTTCAATCTCCTTAATTGTGTACCATGTACATATCTAGTTTGTTGAAAATCGATGATAAATTGTATACATTGAACACGGTAGAGAAGATGAAAATGATGTTTAACAATTACGAGCAGGATACTTCAATTAATGAGTACGTTTCGCCCAACGAACGAAAGGAAGAAGATGAGTTTATTGATGCTGTTCTAGGGACTCCCGTCATGCGGTAAATGGATAGCTAGCAATAGTTACAAACTAAGTTAAATGAAAAAGAGTAAAAAAAATCTTTTTTTATTTCCTTTAGTCACGCAATGAACTTTTTAACACAGAAGGGAATCGTGACGTCGGATCCGCAAACCCATCGCGATCTGTTGAAGACAATATGGTTTAATCTTTATTCACGTGGCATGGGAAAAATTGGAAGCAGCGGCTTTGAACATGTTTTCTTGTCAGAGGTGAAGAATGGAACGGTTATTGGATTACACAATTGGATTTATATGAGTGAAGTGGAAAAGTCCGGTGATTTGGACTACAAAGGCTGGACGAAGAAAATTGATTTAGGAAATGTGAGACAATTTTTCTTTTTATTAAATTGCGATGATCTCATTGATTGTGTTTTATTTCTGTAATCTTTTCAGAAAGGACAAATAGCAAAGGTTCGATTCACGTTGAACAGTCTCAATAAGCCTTCAAATTCAATATTTATTGGAACATCACCTGAACTTGAGCTTGCTATCTACACTGTTTGTTTTGAATTGAGAGCTGATAAAGATTGCAGATTGTCTTATGGTGGAAAAGATTTCAATATTGTTACACATTCGTATCGATATCGAGGAAAAAATTTAATAGGAAGTGCATATCCTGAAATATAAAACGACACGCTCGCTGAAACAAAAATACTCGTTACATTTTTACATTTTTAACAGGAAATATTGAAGCGAATGTTTTCTGATGAATAAAAATATATTTTGATTGGAATACATAATTTAATGTTTGAATTTTCACTCCTTTAAACTTTTTACTGCTCGGGATTATGACTTTTCATGAAATGTAATTCAATTTTAATTCAATAAAACTCTTATGATGAGGAAGATTTTTCAGGAAAATTGAAAATTTAATACAGAAGCCAATTTCATATTCCGCTTTCAGGAAATTTAAAAGATTTGAAGAAACAACGAAGTTGTCAGCCCCTTAATCGACCCACCCCTGGAAAAAAGTTTCGTTGAAATTTACTCGCATATTGTACTCTGCACATTTTATTTGCATTACAAATTTAATTTATTACAAAAAGCAATGATAATATTTTCTCTGCTTCATTAATTAATACTTTCAACTCGCTTCTCTAACAGAAAAAAAAAAGTTTTACATAATTTAATTAGAGTGACTTTTTTAATTGCAAAAAAACGAAAACAAAAATCGGTCGCGAAGGATTACAAAAAGATTAATTTTAGGCGTTAATATTACTGATAATCAACTCTACATATTCAACTCCCACATATTCATTTTATAAATGAAAACAAAAGAAAAGTTTTTTAATTAAACGGAAAATGCAGGAAAGTGTTTGCATTTGAGAGTTGTAAAGTTATAAAAAGCTTTTTCTACCGAAGCTTTTCTTTGTTCACTTTAACGCTAAAGTTATTTTTATTTATTAATGTAACTGGAGGAGAAAAACAAAACTCTCTGTTCTCTTGTCTTTGGTTGAAAAAAAAGAAAAACAAATTTTCGTGTTATATCTTAAAAAGTTGAAATGGTCAGATGAAAAAATTTTATACTTTTCCTTATTCACATGTCTGGTTGATAAATATAAACCGTCATCTATTTAAGTAAAGCATGAGTGTATGTACAAAAGAAACCTTCGACGGTGGAGAAGGAAAAGCTTTTCATTTGCATGAATTGTGAATCTTGAAAAATATTTTTGGCATTTTTATCTTTTTTTATGGTTGTTTTCTTTTTTTCTTATATAATTTAAAAATTGGTCGTGTCATCATCTTCAGTGACAGTCACAGCTTGCTTATCGCTGTATATTCCACTCTTCATTTCATAACGATTACGCAAACACGATAGTTCAGTCAGGAGACGATTATTAGCAGCATCAAGCTCAGCTATTTGTTGTCCCTGTGCTTCAATAACGCGTTGCTTATGATTTATGATCAACGACATTTTATATTGCTCACGTCTGAGTTCTTCTTCCATCGCCAACAATCTAGAAAAGATAAAAGTAAAAAATATTTTTACCTTCAATGTTTTTCTTTCATTTTTCCTATCAATTCTTACCTTGATATAATGCTTCGTATTTTGTTGTCACTTTGATGTGTAATTGCGTCAATGCTGTCACTGGTCTCTTTAATTTCTGACTCTTCAAGCTTCCGTCTTAAAACATCAACACTCGATTGCAGACGGAAAATTTCTCGTTCACATTGTTCGATTGACTTATCGGATTTGTTCTTCCTACGTTTATTTTCCTTGTGATGAATTTTTCCTTCAGTATCAGTTGAGCTATCTGAGAGTGTTCTTGCTGATTCAACACTTAGACGACGTTCATATCGATTATTGAAGAAAGCCAACTGACTATTACTATTGTTATTATTATTCTGATGATTCAAATGATTGTCGTAAAGTCCATCATCTCGTTTATACTGTGAATAGAAATAAAAAATTCAAACTAAAGAAAGAGAAAAGCAAACAAACGCTCGAAGCTTACCTGAGCTAAAGGATTTGTTCTTGGCATTCGATTGCTTCCCATTCTTCTACCGTTTAACGATGCTGAATCAATGATTCCCTGAACATTGCTTGATGATGATACGATGTTGTTATTGTTCATCATGTTTTGCCTCTCATCGATTGCTGCGATTCTTTCATCACTGCTTGAGGGCGTCAACGATGAACTTTTGCCATCGATATTATTAATCGCTCCATTTTGCATTTGATAGAGTGGATTCTTAAATGCCAATGGTGGAACAACAGAATACTTCGGATTAATGTATCCATATTTTCCATTTAATTTTGTCGGTCGATTACTTGTGCTTGCATTACTTGACGAACTCGAACCTTGAATTTTATTAAAGAATTCAATATTCTGTTGGATTATTGAAGGTGCGTTGTTACTGTTACTGTTGTTATTGTTATTATTAACACCATTTGTAGTCGTTATTTCAATCGGACTTGAACTCTGTGATTGAGTTTGAATTGATTGGTAACCAGATGAATGTCCACCAATTGAAACGTTGCTGCCTTTTCCCTTCAAGCTAGGGTGATTGTGATGTTGCGGTTGTTGTTGCTGTTGACGTTGTTCAACTTCTTCACTATATTTAATCAGATCATCAAAATCTTCTAAGTCTCTTGGCATGTTACTGTTCGGTGATTCATATGAAGATGAAGCTTCTTGATGTGGAATTCCAAGACTTAAGCCATTTGTACGATGCACATGGTGATGTTGTGGTGGATGGAAATACTGATGCTGTGATCGGTCACTCAACAAGCTCAATTGTGATCCATTCAATTGACGACCATTGTAAGGAGGAATTTTTCCATTTCCATTTGTTGTCGTCAACAATCCTGTGCCTTGATGAATTCTTGGTGTTGGACTTTTCCTCGAAAATGGATTACTTGGATCTAATCCAATTTGAATAATGTTTGATTCATCGTTTTGTATCTGCTGATTGTTTCGAGGCAATGTATTAGCTCTAATTGAAGAACCTGCAGGGCTTTTCGGCTCATTACGAGCTAAACTGCTTGTAACTTGATAATAATTATCTCGTTTTGTGCTTGTTATATTGTGATGTTGAACATTATTATTGTTTGTAATGTTGTTCATCGTCGATAAGTTTTGATGTGATGATTGGATACTTGACGTTGAATGGGAATGTTGAAGAGGATTAAAGGCCATCTTTTGATCACCTCCATTAAGCAATGAATAAACTGTTGGGTCATTATAGCAGAACTGTGTGGAAAATTGATTTTTAATTTGAATAAATCTCTTAAATAATGAATTTTACTCACAATATTCTTCTGCAAAGAATTTGGTGTTAAAACACCTCTCATGATTCCTCTTTCACCTGTTGGTGGGTTCGACGATGTATGTAAAGAACTTGTTGAAGATTTGTGATGTCCATTAAGTCTCTCCATCGACATAAAGTTCTGTTCACTTAAATGTCTTTGATAATTATTCTCTGTCAATTCTTTAATCTGACTGATTCGATCTAATATTGCAGTGAGTTGTGACATTTCATTTTGTTTTTGTTGGGGAAGTTTTGGGAAATTTTCAACAAGTAAAGAATGAAGAATCGACAATTGCTTTCCTTGGTCAATGTAACCAGACCAATCAAGAATAGAGTCGGATGATTGATGGTCCATTCGAGTCTGAAAAAATAATCCAAATTTAATTAACTTTATCATTTGATGGAATTTTTTTTAACTCACTGAGATTTTCATTAAAAATTCCTTCATTTTCGGCGCTTCTTGTTCAAGGAAATCATTAAGAAACTCCATGAAATTTTCCTTTCCTTGGAATCTTGTAAAGTTTGCGAGAGTTTGAAGTGTTTTCGCAACCAGTGTAAGATTGCGTGTTGCTCTTTGCGAAGGCAATTCATTTGTAATATTAAATAAGCTCGGCGATAAAATTGCGGGGCAAAGGAAGCGAAGAAAAATACTTGCGGATATTAAATTGTCAGCCATATCTTCACGAGAAATGTTTTCCAATCGTTCACGGAACGTTGTAAAACATTCTCGAAGTTGTGTTGGAAAATGTCGGTGACTTTCAGCAATTGAATTCCAAGCCAGCTTCACTGCACTTCTTAATGATTGTTGTTGTCTTGACAGCGAACCATTTGCTTTTAATGGATCAACTTCGCAGTCTCTTTCTGATGAAATAATTTCATTAATTGGTGCTGATAACGTGTCTTGCAAGTACTGCTCGCCAGTAAGTTTCAAAAATGCTTCCATGCTCTTTGTTGCCAATGAATTTCCACGGAAGGTCAAACGTTGATCACCAACACGAAGCAAATCTAACGTAATGATTTCTGTTAGAAATTCAGCTGCCATTCCTTGATGATGCATCAACAGCACCAAAGCTTGTCCAATGTCTTCTTTAGCCTTCACCCCAATGACCGGTTCAAGACCCTCGCAAATCTTCTTATAGTTTTCCTTCAAGTAACTTTGAAACGGTGAATAAACTTCAAGCGGTAGAACGTCAATACTTTGAAAGCGACACTTGATTCGAAGCGTTGGAATTGGATCCTTTCCTGAGCTTTTGCTCAAACTGTCATGTTTGTCGGAGAGAATCGGATACCAATCTTCAGAAAACGTTCGACTCGTGACTTCATGAATTGGAATTTTTACTGTGCCGACTAAAACGTGCTTATCACGTTTCTTCTTCTTTTCACCTTCACGAAAAACGTTCACGTAAATGACGTTGATTTCAGGTATATCGGGAAAGTCAAAATGTTCACCCCAGAATAACAGATCGGTTTTCAGTTTAACTGACGTTCGACCGTAGAGCGTCTTGTCGAGACAAATCTCACAGAAATATTTCTTCTTTGGTGGCAAAGCTTTTGCTTCATAGATCCACATTTTAAGTGAATTGTCGGTACGTCGCATGCTTTCAGCATTCGGTTGAATTGATTTTCGTAGACTGTAGATCCACAAGTCACGTTCTTGTCGTGATCCGCAGCTGTAGTAACGTTCCCCACGAGGTCCACCCCGAACTTGAAAGCAATGACGACGTCCGAGAACAGATGAGTGAACTGGTGCGACACCAACAGCTCCAATGACTGATAAATCTGTTGAGAGAATATTTTTAATAAATTAATAATTCAACAAGTAAATTCCAATGTTCATCTCACCGATTGTCGACATGACAGCGTGATTCGTTGAGAGTAAACTCTCGTGAGATCTCGATCCTCTAATGCCGCCACCACCACTGCCGCCACTTCCATTCCCTCGTTTTGTTCTCTCCAACTTTGTGACCGATTTCGTTCGCTTCAATGGATTTGATCTAAACGAGCTCAGACTGAATTAATTTGCGAAATTTGCCAAAGAAATGAGAATCAGAATGTTAATTGATTATCGTGATTTTTATGATTATTTTGTGCAATCGCTTCATGAATCAAAGAAAAATTTTTATTTACAAATTTCTTCTTGTCAACGAACGGAAAAAAAATTCTTTGATCCATTAAAGTGAATAGAAAGAAAATTTTTCTTTCATTAAATGAAATGAAGTTTGTGCATGAAGTGCTTGATTAATTAAATTAAGTAGGGACGAAAAAAGTAATCTATTAAGCTATTCAAAGAAATAGATTTACTCACCGTTTCGAGAAAAAGATTGTGAATCGCGATGCTGATGATTCAGGTTTTTGCGTAAGCATTGGAGTGCTTGGTGCTGATCCGCGTCGGCATGCTTTCTCATATGATGTGTCTAAAAATATAAGAAAAAGAAAAAATTGTTTATTAAAATTGTCTCAAGTTTCATGAGATAATATTTCATTCTATTCATTATGTTTTAGTTAAACTTATTTATGACCATGGCATTCAAAAATATTCTGACAGGAAAAGTCAATTAATGCTTTTCATTTATGCTTCAATAAAGAATTTTTCAAAGTCATGTTAAAGGCGAGAAGCATATGTGTGTGTGTTAGTGTTGGTGTCGTTTACAACCGCCACACAATTAATCAATCTTTTCCATCTTCATCATTCTCAGTCTGACCCTTCTTCATGTTTCACGCACAATTCATTGGCCTCTTTCCGAAGTCCGGAAGATAGAAAAAGAAATTCAGTAGCACGAACAAAAAAATTAAACAAAAATCTTCATTTGAATAATCATCGTGGCTTGTAAAATCATCATCGTTTACATTTTTATTAATTAAAGATTCTTATATTATTCAATCAATTAATCAAATAGAAGCAATCGAAGAAGAAGGAAGGAAAGAGTGAAATCGTTTTGTGAGATTTAAATAATTTCAACAAAAAAGACGGAAATCTAAATAATGGAATCTCGTTTACTGATTAGATCACGATGAAATTATTCGAATGACTAACAGGCCAAAGCAAAATTGCGAGATTATTAAACTTAAACTGTAGAAGAAAAAACATTACAACTTTAATCTTATGTTCGCGGTTTGTCTTCTTATTTATTGAGTTCAAAAGAAGGAAAAAAAGTTATGCGAAGTAAGGCGCGAAAATAACCGCCAACTGTTGATTGTTAATAAACGAACAAGAAGTAAGATCAATTGTAATAAATATGAACGATTTTGCTTCTCGTTCGTGATATTGAGTCAAGATCAAGTTGAAATCGTGTATGAAACTTAACAAGAAGAAACTGAAATCGTTTATTGTCCTTTTATACTTTTGTACAATTGATCGAATGTTTCAAACGAATTTACAGACCAAACCGATGATTAAGATTTGTGGAATTCAAAACCTGCTGAGCTTATGATTGTAATTCGATATTATTCTTCATTGTTATCTGTTTTTTTTCTCTTGCTTGTGCTTCGTAATTTATATTCTCGAAAGATTTTAAGAAAACATTCAACAAATTTGTTTTGTTTTCTTAAAATGACGACTCAAATCATTTAAAGGACATCATTGATGAGAAAATGGATACTTGAAATCTTTAATTGGTTTACTTCGACGAGATAATTTTTTGGCATTTGTCGTCTTCATCACAATCCTCACAGGTAAAGTTTTTTAATTTTTCATGAAGTAATGCTTTCAGTTTACTTTGATACGTCCATCATAATGGAAGCATTGAGCCGATTTCAAGATTATCTCAAGTGCCCTTCAGTTTGCTAAATTGATTTTTTTTTTGCAAAAAGGAAAAGAAATCTTTTTAATGAAATCATCAACGGAAGAAGTTTTTTCCTTCTTTACTCAACTTCAACTTCCCCTCGCTTTTATTCTTCGCTGTTCATGTTCATAACCAAAAGCAGAAGAAGAAATTCATTCCGGTGACCTTCTTACACGATTCACAATTGTTTAGAAGTTTTAACTGCGTGTGAAATAATTTCAACCCTTTCTCATCCCCCCAGGCAAATGACGAGAAAATTCCGCATGAATTTCATAATTCATTAGCATAATGTTTTCGAAGAATGAATAACGTGACAGCTTCTACTTTACACATGAATAGAATAGCGATGTGTGCTTGTGATAACTTTATTTCAATGTCGCATGTAATGGATAGAATATTAACATGAAAACCTGACCATATCAAATAATAAGAACTTCTAATTCATAGAAAACTTTCAAATGTATCCAAAGATTGATTAATTTGAATAATAAATCTGTTATGAATACAAATTTATCTTTCATTTTCTTCCTTTATCTATCACTTTCTTTATCCATTCCAAACCAATGATTATAATTATTCAAATAAGTTGAGGAAGATGAAACTTTCTTTCTGAAAACTAAGTCATCCATCCTACCACCGCAATGTGAAACATTAAGAAACCCTTTTTTCGACTTCAAAGGTAACAAAAGAAGTCTCTCATGAAAAGGAAGGGAATGAAAGGAGATAAAAGTTGGTTACCGCGCAAAAATCCTTTTATCACATTATTGTTGGTATTTAAATATCTTCCACAACTGTATTTATAACAACTGAACTGAAATGAACTACAAAAAAATAGAATGTCTGATGGAGTGGCGGCTTGTTTTAGGTCATAAATAATAAAAACCCATCATGACTTAAACAACATAATAATAAAATAAGAAACGAACGCATGATCACAATCTAATCTTGGTTGGATAGACAACCAAACCACCATTGTCCATCCATTCATTTATTCAGTCAACGATCCCATCTGCTTTCTGTTTCTCGAATTCCATCTTTTTTCTACTTCTTCACATCGATTCTCGGACGGCCAAGCCCAAGTTAGTAAGTAGAACAATTTTCATTCTCATTGAAAAAAGCATAAAATTAAAAAAAAAGCCATCAAAGACAGATGTAAATTATAAGAATTAGGATTGTTGATGTTCTATTAATGATTGCGCAATAAAACTTAGTTGGCGACTTTTATATGCTTCGCTGCTTACAAGAAATTCTTTTTTTTTCCTTTTATTCAATGTTTACAAGAAGCTTTGAAAGCAAAAACACATTTTCGCCTTGAGACATCTTCCGATGAGATCATATCAATGATCCATGTGTTTAACACATTTGCTTTCTCAACATTATTCTGTTAATTAATTCTTCTTATTACCGGCATTTGTGTTATTCTAAATTAACGAAAATTGAGGCCAAGTGACGGTCGAAAACAATTCAAATGGAAAAGTAAGTAGACATCAACAATAGCAGCTGAAAGAGACTCTGAAAAGTCAATAAAATTTACGGTTTCAATACATAAGCTCTGGAGTAAGTTAAAATTTAATATCCGAGTTAAAAGCGTACAATGAACGGGAGTCTGTTTCGCACAATTATCGAAATTGGAAGCCAATCCAACCATTGTTCTAATGAGAAAAGTCGTAAAATTTATTTTATTAACTTGCAACGAATGTGGATGAAGCCGGAAATTGACTTGATACTTTATGTGTCCGGTGTTTGTTATATGATGTGACTTGGATTCTAATTGTTACTTTTACGATAATTTGATAGCTTTCTGGCGTTAGAAAAGATGTATTAATTAACATACAAGATAAATAAGAAATTTTTTTGATATTTGCAAACATTTAAAAGTAAATTATACGTCTCAAAGCAAACAAAGAAATGTATTGCGTTGGATTTTTTGTTATTATTAGAACACGGTTTTGATTTCATTTCCCACGCGCATCTAAGACCTTTTTTCGTTCTTTTGACATTGTTGAATGAAATTGAAACTTTTTAATCTCCATAACAAATGTTACCGTCAATATCTTGCGCTTCAACTTTTTTCATTTGATTTCCATTGATTTGAACAACGAAAAAAAATATTAAACACAAATTGAGGTCATCCGTCGACTCCACAACATTCGACAACTTTTTAAATTTATCTACCCGCGAAGCAATTAGCAGATTTTGTTACGAACTTGTGAAATTGATGTGATGCTGTTTCACAGTAACTCAAAAAATTTGATTGCGAAACATCAAAAAGTATCTAATTGAAAAGCGAGAAATGTTATGGATTACGTGAAGAACTTAAACAGGAAATTGGCAAAATTTTGTAAGCTTAGATTTGGTTTCTGTCCATTACTTTAATAACAAGAAGTTAAGTAGCAGCCATTAAGATACAGAAATCATCATTATTATCGTCGTCAAGGGTGTATTAGCTTTTTTATCACTTAAAAGCCTGAGGCAAATATTTCATTTCACTCAACTTCGTTGTTCTCAACTCAACTAAAAAATACTCGGTAATCACTTTTTGTTGATGCAATTGAAATGTATAAACAAAAACATATTCCATCGTCATTCTCAATTTATGTTTGTTGCTTTACAGAGCTACAAACATTGAGAAAGTTGGCAACGACGCTTTGTTGATTGGTTCATCAACATTTTTTTCTCTTATCTTGTTGACCCGTTCACATCGTTGGAATTTATTTGCAATTCGTTAGACTTCTGGTGTCTTTAGACGCTTGACAAATAATTAAACTTTCCCTTATGATCGTCATGTCGCTCTAACCAACCGTGTAATTAATTTCTAAAATGTTCATTTGCATAACACATTGTGATCTCAATATTCACTTCAATTGGATTATTTCCAGTTCATTTTTTAAGTAGATTAATTTTTTTTCCTTCTTAATTATTATGAAGCTGTCACTCTTAAACAAAAGTATTACATTGTCCGTTAATCTCCGATTGGTGGTGCTGAAAAGAGTGAAAGTTTACCGCAAGCTTCTTTCTCAAAGTCTTGTTGTGTCAATTGACTCAACTGCAAACAATCATCGAGTTTGATATGAAATTTATGCGCATTAATCTCCACAATTTTATCTCGCATTTGTCTCGTCTCTAAAGCCAGATAGCTGTTGACGGAAAGAAATTCCTTCTTCTCGGTCAATAATCGTTTCATGGCTCCATCGTGATCATTAAACTTTCAGTTAATTAATGCACGCAAGATATAAAAAACATTAATTTGAAAATCTCAATAATTTTTCATCGACATAATTTATGACACGATCTATCGATCGATTTGAAGCTATAATCAAGAACCAAATCAAACGACACAGCCCAACTTTAAGTAGGTATTTCGATTTCCATGGAAAGAAGAAAAATTAACGAGAACTAAATCAAGATTTTATCACGTTGTCAATTATGAAACTTTTAAAGTTAATTTCTTTGATTTCTTCACACCCTTAAATAAGCATCGACATAAAAAATGAAAAATTTCTTTCTCGCAAGCAAATTCCAAGGCAAGTCTCTAACGAATTTCGTTTATTACTACTGGCATTCCAGTTTCGTTTTTATATACATTTATTACGCAATAAGCAACAAGCCTAAGCCACACCATGTCGAATCTAATTACAAGTATTAACGAAGAAAACAGCGTCGTGAATGCAAAGCACGAATGGAGGTCTAATGATGCTGATTCCAGCTTCCACGACAGCCATGAAACAAGTTCATAAAAACGAAATGAGAGAAATGAGTAAAAAACAAATTTAAAACTTTTTGAGTGAGTGACAGGCACCGACAATTCTCAACTCACATATGTTGGTTGAAATTTTTTTTCTTCTTTCTTGTCGTGTCGCTTATCATTGTACGTTTCAATAATTCTTTAGAAAATTAGGCTTTGATGGACATCTGAAGAGCCCGCGTGTTTACAATGAATCATGATAGGTTCGCCTTGAATCTTCAGTTTGATTAAATTGTTCTTTCATGTGGTTGTTCGCTCAATTTACTTTTGTTATTTTTCGGAAGACTTCTTTGGCCCTTCTGTGGGTGTTGTATGAAACCGCATCGTTTAATCGAAAGGAAAAGACGAGAACCGAAAGATGATTTGTGATGATTGTTTAGCATAGCAAAGGAAAATTTATATTTTTGATGTCCAAATCTTATTTCAGACTGAAATCTGTTTGTTATGAATGTTTTTTTATAAATTTTCAATCAAACTTGTTGAATTCAACATCTTATTTAATGCTGTAATACCGAAAAGATTCCAGAAACTTTTTTTTTCACTTCATTAAAACCATAATGGAACCATTCATGTGGATTATGTCGAGTCGACTCTTCAACCATCGCAATCATCGAAAAAGCAACTTTTCTGGTATCATGAACTCTCGTTTTCTAAATTTACTTTTAAGCCGCTTCAACAACTCGAGTGGAACACCATGCTTGTTGTGTTGTGCTGTTTGTGATCTTTTCTACCTAATTTCTCATATCTTTAAATTCTTTCTTGACGACAACAAGCCGTTTGCTTGTCATGAACCCTTCGCTTTTACTTCAATTTTCTACTGTACCATCTTCGTAAGTGTCTCATTAATTGAAATAATTTTCTTTTGTCGAAAGAAGTTGTCATTGTCAGAAACGTTAAATTAGATTGACGGATGGAACTTTATTGGATGATTCCTGATGGTGCTAAAAGCGACTAATGGAACCTGAACAGATGTCAGATTGCGTGTTAGGAAAATTACTGAATTTCATTTTTTTGTCTATTTTCCGCTCAACTGCGCTTTGTCCGGACAATTGCGAGATATTCAGTTAATTTCCTACCCGAAAGAAAATTTTCCTTTCACAAAAGACGTGTTTAATACTAAATATCTATGTTTACGACAATAAAACTCAAATTTGTGACTTTTTCTCGACATTTAAATTGTTTTGAATAAATTACAGTTGAAGGTTGATGAATAGGAGAGAAACATTATTGGCCAGTCCCGAAATAAAAAGGAAAGAAATTTTTAAAAGGTCCCTTGGAATTTTAATCAACCAGCAAAGGGAGAAGATTGCATTTTACATCTTACATTGTAATTTACCGGCTAAACGGAAATTATGGAACGTTACAAAGCACATCATGCATCAGAAACTGGTCAAACAATTGAATGACAAAAAAGGGGAAACAAAACTATTATTCAAATGTGTTTTTTGTTTCTTCCTTTTCTTCTTTTTTACGAGTGGCACTTAAAGATGTTTAATTGATATTCATCTTTAATTTTTTTTTGGCTTTGGACCATTATCTCATAAATTCATTGAGATGAAGCATTTTAAGATTTGTCAAAACGATTTTTTTTCGTTCTATCTTGGGTTGAGTTAGGCATGAACAACATCAACAAAAAAAGCAGAAATCTTTTGAATATTTAATGGAAGATGAGAGAATTTTAAGTCGGTTCAGGTCTTCAAAGTTGTCTCTGTCATTTGCCAGAAAGATTTCAAAATATGATTTTGATTCTAACATGTGTTGCACATTCTTAAATGTTGAAGAAAAATGTTGGAGATTAAGTAGATGGGACTGACTGACTGACTGATTCTTCCATCGCCCCTACAATCTTTCACAACATTCTTCAAGCATTTTACTTCTTTTTCATGCTTCATGTCACGCTTATTTACTTAACACCATGGGCTTCGTTAAGACCACATAAATGAAACGAAGTCTCTCGTTGATGGAGCAAATGAACTTTTACTTCCCATATAAGCATTTGATTTTATCTTGTGAGGCCTTAAAAGTGAACTCAACAGAAGAAATGCTAGAAATGGTGTTGGTTGGACATCATAAAGACCGTACAAGGAACTGACAAGCTTCATGCTGACCCGAACTGATTCAATATTTGTGTTATTTATGTTCGTTTTATGATGTCTAATGTTAAGTTTGAAAACTTTGTTAGTTATGTTCATAGTGCTGTTAAATTTATGTTAATTTCATTCACGTTTCATAGCCCATGAAGCAAACTATTTACTTAGTAATTTTCCTTAACGAACTTAATTTCCCATCTCGTACGATCTATCAACCAACCAACCAACATAAGATCAAAAGATGTTTCTCTCCAATTTCTCGATTTGTGAATTGTGAGGGTGTATGTAGATGTTGTTGTTATAATTTCATCTCATCTTCTATTATCTCATTTACGATACCGTCATGATGATGACGGCAAATGCAAACAAGACAAGGATGAAGTAAGAGATTGATGAGCTTCACAGCGAGAAAATGTATCGCATTACAAGTCAAACAGTTTCACGTTTTTACTTCTTCTTCTTTCCTTCATTATTTAAACGACAGCGTTAAGATGACTTTGAAATAATTTTTTCTATCGACTTTCAAAGTGTCTGCAGTTGGTGATTGAGAAATTTTTAATATTTACGCGAAGAACGAAAGGAAGTTGATTATTGGATGGAAAGAAGAAGAGAACGAAAGAATTTGTTTCCCTCAACAAAATAATAATAAAAAAAATGTAAACAAAAGTGTTGTCGTTTTATTTCATGACTACGACGATGACTATCTGCATGTTTGAATCAATTAGATGTTTAATAAACAACCATATGTAAATCGATTTGAATATTTATTCGTTTCCTTATAGATTCTTAATGACTTCATAAATTCAATCGTCAACTTTTAATAACTTTTCATTTGATATTAAATGAGTTGGAAGTCTCGTCATGTAACGGAATATTTATCTGCCGTCTATATTTAAAAGGAAGCCAAAGTAAATGTCAATTGTGCCTTATGAACGAGTTGCTTTTGCGATTTGTATCTCGAAAACAAACTTTTCCCTTCTCTCAAAAATTAAATATCATTTTTCCAAATTTACTTTTCCTTTTAATGGCTTCATACACAGACGCGTTTTGACTTCAATTATCATTCATTAGAATCAATTTTATTTTCGTTTTTCTTACCTGAGAGAGCAGCAGCATCATCATCGTCATCATCATTTTCTTTAGGACATTTTCCACAGCTATCTGACGAAGACGTGTCGAAAAATTCTCGGAAGAAAAGCTCCTTCATCAAATCATCACAATTGTCTGCCTTCAGGTACAGTGCCAGTCGTTCGACCGATAAATCATAAACGTTCACTGATAAACTTTCATTCGAATGCTCAACACACTTCGACGTCAACGATTTTAGTAGCGAATTGTTACGTGACAATTTTGTTGAGTGTGTACGCCGGATGAAGCTCAACGACTTTTTTGGCATTGCTACCGTTTTCTTTTCTGATTGTATGAGTGCTGATGTGTCTGAAAGTGACGAGTAGTTGTTGTTTGACGATGAAATCTTAGGTGTTGATTTAAGAATGAAGGAGGTTTTTGGTGGGAAAGCAGCAGAAGTAATTTGCGTCTCTTTCATTGGAAGCGTTTTTGATTTCTCTTTAATAGGATTTGTTGTTGTAGTCGCAGCTGCGACTGGTGATGACTCAGACACTTCATTCTGTTTCGATTTCGCTGGATCTTTGATGGGAGTTGATGATGTCAAGTTTTTCGATTTCGTACGTTTGTGATTTGCGTGAACTTCCAAATTACTGTCATCAATGTTTACACTTCCATTTAGTACGATTCCATATCTTTTCAATCGATTGCTGTCATCACAGCTCAATTGTGATTTCTCTCGTGACACTGTCATCATTTCTGAGCTTTCAATTGAATCATTCAAACTCCAATCACACGAATATCCGCTAAGATTTGGATTGTAAATTTCATCATTGACATGTTTATTGTGTCGATCATTTTCATCGTGACTTAAATCTTCTGTCGATCCCAAAGGAACGTAAAACGTTGATCTTCTTCGAGTTGAGTCATCACCGAATGTTGCTGTTTGATCAGCTGTTTCTATCATCATAGCCATTTTTTTATTCTCTCTTATCACCTCACAAAATTTTCTTTTATCACTTTTGCATTCGGTAAACGACAAACGTATTTCGTCTTATTTATTCCACACACTGCGAATATTTTCATAAATTGAACATTTTTGTTTTATTGTTAAAGATGCGATTACATTATAAGAGTCGCACACACTTCTGATATTTTATTTTTTTGTTATCAGACTTGGGGCGTTTAGCTCTTATCAGTGAATTTGTCTTGAATTTGATATTGTTTAATGTACACATGACGGTTAATTAAATATTTAAGTGAGATAAGCAAAGAAAAAAAAAAGGTTTTAAAATCAAGTTCGATTATTGGAATGAAATATTAATAAATCGAATTTCAAGGATTGTGGATAAACTCATTGATCTGTTAATAATTATGATTTCATCATTAAAATGCATTTCCATTTGCATGATAAAGAGCATAATGAGACAGCCCATCGAGATGATGAAGTGAGTCATTGATGTAATGGGAATCAATGTCGGAAAGAATTCTTTTTTGCATAAACAACTAGAAGCACTTCATCTCAGCATGAGAACTTTCCAATGTTGAACCCTTTTTGTCGACAAAGAGTTGGAAGTCTCTGGATGGATCTTTTTTTTGTAAGAATTAAAATTAAATCATAAAACATAATCATGATTCTTTGAGTGAAGTTAAGGGAAAAAAATAATAAAAATTTTGTTTATGAATTTTGCCTGACTTAGGACTTTCGAATGGTTTCTTTGTGCCGATTTAAGGTTGCCATGGATCTGTCTTTTGTTTCTTTTTTTTCATGTACAAATCTCCTGCCACACATTCATTTCCAAGTTGCTTTGGGGTCGACGAATAATTGTTTTATTACAAATTGGCAGCTGGTTTTCATTGACGACTTTTATGACTTCTTTAGTGATTCGAAATTTCCATAAAAACGTCTCTGGATGAATAGATTTTCGACAACTTTTTATTGCACTTTTTACTTAGAAATAAAACATCTTCAATTGTAATGAGAACAAAAGATGATCACAGAATCCTTATTTATAGCTCTTCACGTCGATGCTATGAAGTTTAATGTGTGTGAAACCATCAAATGTGCACTAAGTCAATAAGAGAGCTGTTCTATGTCATTCTAAGATTTTATTTTTAGACAAATTTTACGACTTTATCGGGGATTGAAGATTTAAGTTTTTTTTCTTCTCATTTCATTGTATTATTTAAGATGAAAATGTCATGGGAAAATCCACGCAAAATGATGTGTTAAGAAGGGAAAATACAAAAATTTATCTTATTTATAAATGTTAAATTGTTGATAATAAAATGAAAAGAGGGAGAAGGTTGAAAGTTCAAATTTTGATAAATGGAATGTTTTAAATAATTCTTGGAATGTCATTAGTCTTTGCTTAATTGCTTGTTAAATTCTCTCACGAAGACTCACTTTAAAATTCATCAGAAATTTTCATGAAAAGTCTAAGAAAAGTTTCCACAATGAGAAGCTTCATGAGTCATATAAAAGTAATCAATTTTTTTCTCCTTTCTCTCTGCTTCCAACACAAACAGAAGGAACAACAAAAACGACCATAAAAATATTTTTTATGACTTTATGTGCAATTATCGTTTGGGGACCGAATTGTAACCATTACTGAGCAATCATTTGATTCACAGATGTGATTTCATTGATGGAAAAACAATACCATTTTATTTTCTTTGCTTACGTCTGTGCACATCAAACAAATCATTCTCCAATCCGTCACATTTAATCGCCGAAAATATAAATTACCGTTGATTGTTGCTTCTTCCAAATCGAAGATTAAAAGAGAAACAGCGTTTATTAATCGATGGAATTCCTCGCCATAATAATTTTCACTTCTCCTCTTTTCGTTATAACGAATTTAAATGTCTTTAGCAGTCAACGAGAGAAGGCAGCAGCAAAAAAAGGCACAAAACAATGAGCCACAAAAAAACTTTAGAAGAATTCAAAAGTAAATAAACAACCGACGAGGCTCACAACACACGAGAATGAAACACCAGCAAAAAGACTCAGATGTAAGAAAAACCGGATCCACTAGTTTCTACTCATTCGTTTTCTTGTGTTTCGCTTTTAAAATTCTCTTCTTGTTCTTTTACTTCGCTTTACGAAAATCTCGAAAGGAATTTTTGTCGTTGCACTTTAAACACATAAACGTGAAGCAAAAATATCTAAATAAAAAGATTCTTTAACTTCGCTGTTTTCTTCATTAAACTTTCTGTCTCGTCGAAGGCACTCTAATTAAATTATTTAACGAACGATATAATTTGGTATCAATCGATTTTTTATTCTTTCGATGCTTTAAAGGCTACGGTTGTGGGTGATTTGTATGTTGCCTTATTGTTATAATCACAATTTTGACCCTTTTACGATCGCTTTTGTATTTCAAAGTTTGTATGTATTCACTTTAAACACAATATTAATGCATTTCATGGAGAGGCACATGAATAATATATTAACTCAGTGCGGAGTTTTAATTTTTTTCAAGTTACAACTTTGACTTATCACGCAAGAATTTCACAAAAAGCAAACTTAATAAAAGCGTGTCAACTGAAAATCGGATTAAAATTTTCACGACTTTACCGAAAAAATGAAGGTTAAAAATAAAGTTTTAACGCACGACTATACATCCTCTTTCAACAATGAATAATTCAAGACTGAAACCTAGAAACTTTTTTCGTTGTTTCTTTCTTACTTTAATATTTTTGTGTGACTGTATTGAATGTATTTGCTATGTGACGTGGCACATGTTGCATGTTTAATTCATGTCGTTCTCTGCATTTCTTTGTCGTTTGGTTGCCTTAGTGTTGCTACGAGACAACAATTGTCGAGCAACATTGTGATGCGTTTAGGAAGTGCATCAAAATTTTAGGAAGTTTTTATTTCATTTTTGGGTCCTTTTTCCGATTCTTGTTAAATCAATTTAACTTTTTTATGAGGTTTTGTGGAACGAGAAAATATTTTATATTCCTTGAAGTCATAAAAATTGTAATTCGTCAGTTAAAACTTCCATTGAAAAAATCTTTTTATTTTATTTGTACGAATCATATTCACATTAAACTTTTTCTCGCTTTTCAATTATTTGTAAAAATAAAGAAAGAAACATCACGTAACTGAACGTTTCGCGGCCGTTAAAGAAATCTTGTTTATTCATCTCAAACATTTGGTTTCATTTTTTCCTCACGACGATTTGCATAAATTAATGACTAAACATGAACATGAATGAAATTTTCACGACGATAAATAGAAAGAAAAACAATTTTTTTACCCGACTTTATAAGATGCGCGCAGCAGCAGCAACATCAACAACATGAAAGAAAGTGAAAGAGATTTTTATGTTTTTATTGGTGTCGGGGATTTTTTTTCCTCCTTTAAGATTTCTTTGACTATTTAAACTAACAATGAATCTAGTTTCCATATGCACACCCATCTTACAGTCAAGCGCCTCAGACGCACATTTCATTTATTCGAAATGGGAAAGTGATCTCCATAAATCATAACGCACAATTGTGTGATATACTGATATGCAATGGAATGTCATAAATTATTAATTACAAACTTATGGACACATTTTCCTTATTCTCTTGCTTTCGTCTCCTTGTAATAAATATCAAATATAATCCTATTATAACTTAGATATCCGTAAGTATAATGATGAAGAAAGAAAAGGATACGATAGGACACATTTCAGGTAAGGAAGGATCAAGAAATAAAAAAATAATTAAAAAAAGAATCATTTCCTTTCGAAGATTTTAAATTGTGCAAAAGTACACGAAGATTGAAAGAACCGAAAGAATTTTTATTTTTTTCTTCACTTCAAAATCGAATTTATAATTTCTGCACTTTTCTATAAAAAATGGTAGAAGATAAAAAATAAATGTTCAAGAAGTCGAACGAATCTCACAAGACCCTTCCAACAGCGGGGAAATTGCATAATTTGCTTATTAGGATGCTCATTTTTCTTTCTTTTTCATCTTGACAGTCACGGTACTTCATATTAAGAGTCTCAATACTTAAGTCTGTTCATATTTTACCAATTTTCTTCTTGAAGAGAGAAGAACACGAAATGACAACAGTTTCCAGTGAAATGGTTCCGGAATATCAACAGGGGTCCACTGCTCTCAGATTACAAGCAAATCTTTACGGTTCAAGGAGTCTGGTTTGTTGGGTAAGGTTTTTTGTCTTTCGCACTGTATCCGATCGAAAGAAGGGAAAAGATTTGGAATTTGCAAAAGAATTTCAAATAAAAAATTAATTTTCTTCGACTCATGAATAGAAATGAAAACAATTTAATTTATTTGCACAATTTCTTGCCCAAATAGAAATTTCTTTCCCGCAGTTTATATTTTTGTTGTCAACGCGAAATTGTTATTATTATTTTGTCATTAAATCATCATAACAATTTATTGATTTATCGGAAGCCGACCCTTGTTGGGAATGAGATGAAAGAATTTTTTTTTGCACCCGAAATTCTTCTTTCTACACTCGTCAATTCTTACCAAGGAGTTTCTCGTGTAATTCGAGATCTTTTCCTTGCTTGCAATGCATCTTAACGTGTTTTGTAAACTCGTTTAATACAAACTAAGAACTAACTGTCATTTCGCAATTGCAACAACTGAGCAGCGTGAATAATTGGGACTTTCGCTTTCACTTATGACGGATTTCAATGAAAGGAAATTATAAAGAAAGGGAAAAGGATTAAGAATAAAAGATTCCTCTCTTCATGGTCGATGCATTGTATCTAATTTTAGATTCTTTTTACAATTATCTACGGAGTATAAAATATAAGATTTAATTAAGAACCTTTCGTTTCTTTCCGAATAAGAACAATTCAATTATGGGTCGAGAAATATAAACAGCGACATTCAATTAGTTTCGTCTTTAAATTCTTCGACTACGACACCAAGCAATCGATTCAGTTATTTAAACTTGCGGAAATCTTTAAAAGGAAACAAAATTTTCTGAGATCTAACATAAGCTTCTTCTATAATTGAAAAAGAATCTTCATTCAAGAGAGGAAATGTTTCTCATGCATTGAGAACCGGTTTGAATAGCAAAGAAAATTTTTATTTGTGGAAGAAAATCCTTTCTCCGTGGTTGGTCATTCATTTATTTACGTTACAACATTTCATTTACATTCCTGTCCATGTTGACGTTATTCAGGAGATTTTATGGCACATCATCTGCCAGTGACATTACGTCACACGACTCAGCATGAATCATTAGGATTCTGATGTTGTTAATGTTAAGCATATGTATGAGAAATCTTCGAGGAACGAAATTTCATCTCAAATTGCAATAAAATGTGAGTCATCTGGAAGCCGAGCGTTTAAGCATAACCATAAGCATACATTTTTATGTATATGTGTGTAGGATTCAAACAACTGCAAAACATTTATCGATTCATCTCCGGTAATAAAAATTTGTTTTCGTTTGCAAAACCACAGAAATTGTCATCACTGTTGGAGAAATTTTTTCAAATTATAACAAAAGATCAGCCTGATGCTATTTTCATCAACGAAATATCTCGTAAAGAATGCGAAGTGAAGAGAAATTCTTTAATTTGTTGCCATTCTTTCAACGATTTTTGTTGTTTTTATATGTTTGAAAGCAAGTTTGTGGTTTTTTGTTTCACCTGTCTTGCATCTGGTTTTCTCATGCTCCTTAATTTTTTATTTCGCTTCGACTTTTTGTTCCAACTCAAAGAACATGAAATACATAAATTAAAATATTAATGTTTTCAATTCAGAGTTCTCTTCTCGATGTAACTTCATGAATTATTCTGGTTTTACTTTCTTTGTTGACTGGGAGAGTTTCCAGATATCTGCATGCATGCATTGTTAACAAGTCTGCTGTATAAAAAGGAGTCAAATAACAATACTCGCAACATTGTTGATGATCCTGTTTTCATGGCAACAACTTCAGCATTCAACATCTCTCGACTTAACAATTCCCGCTACGTAATTGAATTTTTAATTTTATCTTTGTCGACACTCAAACAAACTTTTTATGTCTCTTTTGCAGCCGTCATCGTTTCAATTTAGAACTTTTTTTTAATTAACAAACTCTGCACTTTGATCATAAAATTATATGAATGCAAATAAGCAGCAAAAATTGTTGGAATAAATTTTTCAGATCAAAAGCTTCAAATTGTTTAAAATATTCAAAACTGTTGCATTTGAATTTTCATCACGAGCTTTCTTTTAATTAAATTTCAGTTTCCATCAAATCAATTTAACTTTAAATGACTTCAAGTTTAACATTTTTAACCCATCAATTTAAAAGTTTGATTCACATTGTAGCGTTAAACGGAAATGATATTTTGATTGAAATCGAGAAATATTTCTGAATACAACGATTGGATGTAGAAGTCTCGATATGACTTCCCTCAAAGACTATTTTAATGTCTTTTTCGTCTCAAGACATTAAAAGTGAGAAGATCCGACCATGTCATCAACTTCCGTCTTTTCTTTCCGTATTTAACTTCAAAATGTCATTAATTTTGTCTTATTTAATTCTCGTTCATCAAACTATCTCGATATTTCCAGATACCTGAACAAATAATTGAATTAACGGTCTCATTGTCATATCGCTTTCAAAGGAGAGAGAGAGAGAGAAGCTCAATTTCTAATTTTATATTCTGTGAGAACACAACAGCTAATTATTTAATCAAATTTTCAAAAGTGAAAACCATTAATCAATTCAAATCAAAGCTGTAATAGTTGCAAACTCATGACAAATGCAGCCTCAGGTTTCTCTGCTTTAAACATTTAATCTTCAATGTCAACGTTGTGTCAACAAGAGACAATTTTTATTCGATAATTTCAGTCTTTCTTTTCTGGGAAACATGCGAAGTCTTTCACAATAAACTGTGACGAATCGATTTTCACATAATGAAAGGTAAAAGAGGAAGAAAGGTTTTGGATGAATTATGAATTTTGATTGATCTTGAAAATGTTTGTTGTGAAGTTTCAAAAATTTATTTCACTCTGAAACTCATTTTATCTTAATCATTCCACAACAGACTTTATCCAAATATACGAATACCAGAACTATAGCGACATTAAACATAAACTTCGTTATCAGCATGAGGGTAAATGAGGGCGTTTCGGTTGCTTTTTGTTTGCCGGCATGGCGTTAGAATTGCTTTTCATGTTACAAAAATATTTCTGTTTCTTCACAAACTTTATCAGTTAAACTATTATGAAAAGGGAACGGACAATTTAGTCATCATGTGGGCATTTTTTTCAAGGTTTTCTTTACTAAAATTCAAACGATGCCTTTGCATGATTAAGAATAAGAAAACGAAAAATGTTCACCACGTGCGGTCGTTCTAATCGATTCACATTGTCGCTTTGAAATTTTATTTTCTTAAATTCATTCAGATGTAAATAGACGGTTTACGGTCAGTCATAAGTAACTTCTATTTTCTGCCCATTTTTGCCTTCGTTTATTTCTATTCACAAGAAACAGCGACTTAAAATATTTCCCGTTTTATATTCCTAGATTGCGATTCCATATATCGAACAAACCTCAATTAAATAAATTCATGAGCCATAATTCTGTTGGATGAATATTGCGAAAATGTTTCCGAACGTCAACAGGTGGCCGGGAACGATTTTTGTCCAATTCGGTTTAAATTTTCTCGCATATTTCAAACGTTTTTTGTGTTTTGGTGTTACATGTTGTCTGCATGTTGCGCAGCATGTTGTTCGCTTTTCTATGAACCTTACAAATGTTTTATTCAAATATCAAAAAACCAGTAAAATCGTTAGAACGAATGAAAAATGTTAATTATCCAAAATGATCTTATCGAGTCCCTACAAATATTTTTATGAACATTACAAGCTATTATTCGTAACTTCATTCGTAGCGCGTAATGGAATTTTACAAGACCTCTGAATATTTGACGTGATTTGCAAACTGACTTTGACTAATGAACATATTTTGTTGCCATCAATTAATCTTTATCGATTGCATAATGTTTTTCAGATTTACCTTCGGTCTCTTCAATATGAATACCTCTTGGAAGTGTTTTTGATTTGTTTGAAAAAGAAGACTCACCTGTAATGAAAGAAAAAAAAAATTTATTAGAAATAAAAGAAATACCAACGAGTTAAAAAATGTCTGAGGAAACGGAACGCTGTAGGAGAGTTCAAGATGTACGATTGTGTCACAAAACAAACGATTTAAAAACTATCAAAGTTGATTTGCATAATTTTTCGGTTGGTGTTCAACCTTTTCAAGGTCGTGGAGTGGATAGTTAGCTTCATCATCGTCTTTTAAACATCTTCTAAAGTGTCTGAAGAGACTCTCACAATATTCAAGCAATTAAGCACTTTTTGTCATCGTTTCTCATGTCTGTTATAAGCGATTCATCATTTGAGTCGGCTTCGCTTGATGGACGTGAGAGTTTCAGTTCCATTTTCTCATAAAAGCTTTTTTTTTCTTCATGTATTTAATTCTATTAATAAAGTTTGTTTAAGTGAAAATTTCCTTGTGATGATCGGACACATTTTATGGATGTTTACTCAACGCACAAATATTCACTTAAATATCCCAACTCAAAATTTCGATTATGATGCTTTCCATGTAAATGATTCGATTTGAAGTTATGATTAATTTGGATTAATTGGATAAATGTCGATACAGCCGCGCCTTTCACAAAGGAAGTACAACTGTAAGTCGATATTTGTCTGAATATTCAATCAAACAAAAAGAAGAGTTTTTCTTTGAGTTCAATGAATTTTTATTGGAACACATTAAGATATTGTTTATGCAAAGACATTTTTTCCCAACAATATTTCAATAAAATTTTTGCCATCATCATAAACTCAATTGAAAAATGCTTTTACTGTTTCCGGGTGAATCTTTGGGAGCAAAATTTTGTTTGTTTTATTATAAAACACAATGGAGAAAGAAATTTCATGTAGTTATCTCTGTTGTTCTTATGAGGGGAAAAGAAACTAAAATTATGAAGATTTATGAGTTAAAAGTTCTGTTAACTGCGTCCACTTGAACGCCCGAAGCTGAACAACAAATTATTGTCTAATTCCAAATTCTTTTTTGCTTTTTGTTTTTTGCTTGTCCCATAACTACCAGTTCAACATGATTGAGATGCAATTTGTATGAATGACTAAGGAATTCCATCGATTTGATCATTGAGATAGAAATCAATATGAAAATGAAATCAGAAGCTCACATTTGTTACACAACCACACATAAAGCGATCTAATAACGATATTAATAACAAATAGTAATCTCAAATTCATTTCACGGGGTGCAACCAACAAAAAAACATTACAAGAAACAAAAAGCAAAGAATCTTAAAAAACCTGTTCCCTTTAGACTTGACAGACGTTTGAATTATGAAAAAAATGTTTTCTTGGTTAATTTGTTAGTTAAATGCTCTATGTGGGTGGCATTAGGAAGGAAAAAATGAAAACAAAGAAAAGACTGAGCGATATAAATCGATTGTTGACGTGTTGATATGAAGAATGATCAATGATGGAGTTAGCAGGCTTCATACTTTGGAATGTTTCATTAAGAATTAAAATTAAATACGGAAAGAATTTAAATGAATTCGAATTTGAAGATTGCTTATGAAAGAATTGATATTGACGTAGAAGGCCAATGCTTCGATTACTTAAAGTTTGTAATTTTCATTAACAAGTTATGGTTTCAAAACATTTACGTTTCAATGAAACTGACATTTTGTGATAACTCTAATGATGCAATCATCTCACTACTAATAAATAGAAATCGTAACGTTAATAAAAACATACATTCGTCTTGCGACAAAGCTAAACGGCGTCAATTAATTGAAATGATGAAAAGACCTTCACATCAGTCAGCAATTATTTTAAGAAACGACAATTTTTATGTTTCCATTGTTGTTTGAATCATAAAAGCGTGACATTTGCCCGAAAAACATTGCAATTGTTTAATTAGAGAAACATAATAATTAGCATTGAGATGATGATTCCTGTTTTAATAATAATTAGAAATGAAATATTCTACAATTGTAAACATGTTAGCAGCAGTTCGAAAGTGAACGACTTGAATTATTTAACAGCTGAAGCAGGTTCACTCAGCTTTCTCAATGTGTATGCATTGTCATGTTACTTACTTATTATTCAACACAGAGTAGCAAAGTTTGCGTTTCTATACAAACAGAACTATCAACCGGTACAACAAGCACCTACCGATGATTTCTTTTTAAACAGGTGTTGACACATTCACAAGACAATTAAGTTCTTAGCGGGTTTTGTCAGCGAATGACAAATTTAAACAGAAAAAGAAGAAAGTGTATGCAATCATCATCAGGGGCAATTTTCAAGACAATCGTCATGTAAGAAAATGATGTTTATTAACTAAAGAGAACACTCGAAATTCAATTAAATTAAATTGAATCACTTAAAACGGCTTTTAACCGCGTTGTCGCTGTCAAAATGAAATATTTAGCCTGGAAAAATAAAAACCGTCAAGCACATGACGATTTAAAGAATTTCCTGCTAATAATGTATTCGAATTAATTTAATCTCTCCATGCACTTGCATATGCTTGCACTTCCTTTCACAGTTGACGCACGATAAGGTTAAAAAATGAAAGAATTTCAGTATCAGATTGCATAAATTAAAATTACGTCGACTAGTTTGACGAATGGCTTAAATTTCAATTCAACTGTTTTCATTTTTGGGATTTCATGGAATTTGTGTTTGAGATTGTATACTTGTTAATCATAACAATGATTTATGTGGCTATAAATTAGCATGAATAATGTTTCAAATTCTCCTTTAGTCAATCAATTTCTTGGTAAACATTCAAGTGACTTAATCACCGAATCATCCCTTTGAAATGTGAAGCATATAAAAATAAATTAAAGAAATATTTCAATCTTACATTCCACGTCTTCAATTTCACCGCGCAAACACGATCGCAGACCAGCACGTGAAGTTGTGCCGCTGTGTTGCTGATAAGCTTGATTGCGTTGCTGATAAGTTTTCTTTTCTTGTTGCATCGACATACAATTCATGGTGAAGTTTTTTTGTTTATTTGTTTTCTATATTAATTCACTTTGATTTTCACTTATTTTCACTTTAGGCTTAGTTTACTTATGCAATTGTTATAAACATTTTCATGCTTTGTTTCGCTTCAATTGATTGTTGTTCGATTATTCGAATTCGATTTTGATTGATCGTTTTCATGAGATTCTACTTAATATTGCTGCACCTTACAAGGTTTTATCTTATTAAAAGAATAAAAATGAAATGGAAATTTAATTTATTTAATTTTACAAGAACTGCTTAGATTTATCGTGTTATTAACCGAACAAACAACTTCTAAGTACATATCGGTCAGTGATTTTCCTGTGGTGATGATTAATTACTCGAATAACGTTTGCAAACTTTTACGATTTAACTACAAAAACGGCAAACGAAGCAACAAAACGGTTTTTAAAAAGTTCATCGAAGCATTCAATTGTTGATAATTGTTAACTGCTAAGAACTGAAACAGCGAAAGCTCAAATTCAAGATTTAATATTTAAAGCGTCATCGAATCTTTTGAAAGTGCAACTGAAACACGAGATGTGTTTGAGCATAAAAAAAGAGTCTTAAAAGCACGATTCAGAGTTAATGTTTAAGAAAAGTGTCGAAGTGAACTCATAGCAATGCATAAACAATTTATTTGCTGTCGTAAAATTCTTTCCTTGAGATGAATAAGTTCAATCTTCATGAATTTATTTTATACAAGTTTGTGAAATATGGCGTCAGAGGTCGTTAGACGATGAGACTGATGTGACTGACTGAATGAATAATAATTGATCGTCTTGTCACATATCCGGCATGATTGCGAATTCACTCTTTTCTCTCTCGTTTCTTCATTTTCCACATATTGTAACGAATGATCCTTCAGTGTTGTTGTTATTCGTTAAGCAAACACAAACCGCAATGAGAAGCAAAGTTGAGTTCTTGAATGGATATTTTCAGTATTTCGCCATTTGTCTTCAACAGTTTACATTCGTCTCGTCTCCGTTACGCAATTTCATGCTTCAATGATTACCATTAAGGAATCTGACAAAACATTTGATTCTCGACACTCACAAGCAACCTGAATTGACTCGGAAAATTTTATTGTCTTTGACAAGGTCTTTGATTATTTACTTGCGAAAAGGAAGACGAAAAATTGTCAAGAGATTTATTGATGAATTAAAGAAAGAAACAAACATGACTTTATTTCTCATCCGTTCTTTTGGGTTGTGTGTTGAATGTCTGATGTGCGAAACGATAAAAGGGAAGATCAAATGATTAATTCATCATTCATTTCTCGAACGGTGACCAAAGGTCAAATAATTTGTTCTCAATCATCTGTCCGCTCTCATCTACATTCGGTAGCAAATTCAAGTGAAGTTTTTATCTTACTGAAGTGAGAAGAGGCAATAATCGACAATCATAAAAAGCATAACAAGACTGAAGAAGCCGAAGAATTTACAGTCTTGAGAAAGCAACTGGATTTTAACAATTAAACAACATTTTTTATCTCCATCCGGCGATATTTTAACTGCTTGTGCTTGTGATTAGATCCCTCGAGCCGCTTCAAGATTTTTTGCATTTCTTTTCCATAACAGATGATTGGAATTGTTAGCGTTGAGCGTTGACTAATCAAAAGAACTTTCATCTTTGTTTATTTCATGTGACTTCCACTTTACTCAGTTGCACTGATTCATATTCAAATGATAAAGATGAGAAATTGAGGTTTTTAGTTTAAATTTATGTTTATCTCAAATTTATTCTCAACACTAAGCTAAAGCGACTTAATTTTGTGTTTTGGATTTAACTAAAAAATAACTCAAAACTCGAAGAAAATTTAAATAAAAAAACTTTCCAGCTGTAAACTTTCCATGAAAAATGACTTTCATGCTTCAAAAGATCAAAATATTTTTTCTTTTCATGAGAAACATAAAACAAAAATAATTTTCCGGCTTAATTTAACTCTTCTTTTTTTTCTATCCAACAAATGAGTTGAAAATGTCGTTTTCCTGCTGATGTTATAAATAAAGAAAAACATTGTCGCATATGTGTCACTATTAAGATCGAGAAAAGATTTCTATTCGTTACAGTCTAGTGTTGACTTAGTCGTGAATGTTTTTTTGGATTATAAAAGTGAAATTTATGTTAGCCAGCAATAAATCTCGACGACTTGAGTCAACTCAGATGATAAATAAAGTTTTATAAGGGCACTCGATACTAGTAACTACACACATGTTGTGTCAACCCGCATCTTCATCATCTTTTTCAATGTCTCATAATTCTCTTTCATCTCGATCATGTTGTTTGTTTTTTCTCCCCCTTTTCCAATCATGTTTTTTTATGATTTTGTTGAGTGCATCAACGTCATTGTGATTTGACAATCGCCACTCTGATGAGAAGAATGTTTAAGTAAATGAGAGATAAAGTGATGTTATCATCAATGTCATCGCTTGCGTAGTTGCCATCAAACTAATGAGATTCTTGAATGACTTTAATTAAGTTTTCACTTCTCATTTGATTTAAAGAAACAAGTTGAAGTCACTTCTACACACACAACTTTTTCTTTCCATTCCATTCCTTGAACTTTTAATATTTCATATCATTTTTCTTCTCGCAACAAACCGAAAAGTTTTGACATTAAGAATTTATCTTGAAATTGAAATTAATCTCATTTTTCCTTCCTACACACGCACAATAGTTTTCCATTACCAACATATCTATCTGTTTAATTTAGATTAATGACTTCTTCATAAACTTCGAGAGTCACGTACAAAGACAAAACTCAAACAAATTCAAGAAATGTTCGAAAGGTGGAAAATATTTATTTTGTGAAGGGTGCAAGTGTTAGTCGATCTAATTTAAGAGATTGAAGAGTCATAGCCACCTTTCCCAAGGGTTGCGAAAAATGCAAGTAGATCCAATTTATTAAAACAACATAAATACGATTTGAAAATTGGGAAGAAAAAAAAAAGGTAAATCGAAGGGAAGAAATTTATTTTCTTATTAGAAAACCAGAAAATAAGGAAACGTATTAACAACAACTGAACAACGTGTGTCATCCCTAATTCATATCTCACAAAACTTTCCCTTCACATTCGAATGCTCACACGCACCCAAAATATCTACGAGAATTTTTAATAAGAGAAAAAGAATCATTCGTCGGTTTAAATTGCCTCTAAATATTTAATTCAGCTTTTGCTTGCTTTTCCTGGTGACTCATCGTCGATACTCAGATGCACTGAGATAAAAATGAACTTGTGAATGGTGAAATTTTATACACAATTGTGTTCGAATATTCAGGGAAGTATCGAGATTTCAGCGAAGGAGGGAGAGAAGACAATCAAGATTAAAGTTTTAACATCTCAACATAAAATTGTGGCTTTGTGGTCTCCATCCGAGATCCGAGTCTTTGTGATTTTTCACCTCCACACTAATCCGCCTAGCATATTTAATGTCTTCATTTATTTTTCGCACGACACTGTCATTAACATAACGTTCACTTCCATGATTAAAAATGATGAAGTGGATTTCATTTTATAGCTCAGTGTAAGACTCAAGAGTAAGCTCTTCCGTCTCTCGGCGACAACATCACCACAGTCGGTCTCAATTACATTTCTAATGAAAGAGGTTTTTATGGGAAAATGAAACAACATGGAAAGTGACAAAAGATGAACAACAATGACGCTCACACAACCAAATTCCGCAGACTCAGACACGAATTGTTTGTTATGCTGTGCTTTAGGATTAACAGAGAATTGTTGAAAGATTTTTGAAGCAAATAATAAATATTCTCGTAAGTTTAACTTCAGAATTCTTTGAAAAGAATTAAGACATTCTTGAAATTTCTTTCGCTGTAATCTGACAACTTTACGCTTGTAGTTGAGCTTAAGTTTAGGTTTCTAAGGAATTCGCTTTAATGATGTAATTATTCAATCTCATCTAAGCATTGCTTTTGTATCTAAAATCTCAATCGCAATAATTTTAGTTTACAACAGCGCAGCAAGTGACCTTTACAACTCTCATTCGACTCGCTACATAAATCACGCGACATAAAAGTGAAGTTTTTATTTAAACATAATTTGCAGCATCAATGCACAAATGTCCATCGAGTATCACCATCTTTAATCCATTAAATAACACTTTAATCTGTTAAATTTATCTTTCTAAACAATTTTCAGAACTTCATTTTTTCTGCTTGTCGCATTAGACTTTCATCATCATAAATTCATTCTCATCACCAACTGTTTATTTTTACAGCATGGATTCAAATGCGTTTCATTTACACGAGAACATTTTTGAGTGAATTTTCAAATCATAAACTTAGTCGATAATTTTTTTCATTAACAAATGAATTTCATTAGCCGCATTCACTTGATGTACCTCTAGATGCGGTGCACCACCACATCATCATCATCAAAGTTTATGAATCTATTTTAGGAACATCTTCAAACGTCTCATCTGCGTCAAGAAAAAGAAGCTAAGCTGTTTTATTCAGACTTCAATTAGTCGTTTGGTTATTTTTGAGAACGCGCCTACGATAAACATTTTAATTGATGATTTTCTGTTTAACTGTTTAGTCGCCGAGGTTTGACTCGCTCGAGTGATGCTTTACTCTATCTACGTTCTTGCTCAGTGTCACCAGATTAATAACCGTCCATCACGTCGTAAACTGAGTCACAAGAAAAATGATTACGATTATTGTGAAAATTCCGCGATCTTTTACGTTTCAGTTGAGCGCCAATGTGTGCTATAATCAACAAACGTGCTGTGGAGAGGAAACCCCTCAGATTTTTATGCAATACTCGATCGTAAATTCAGAATTTGCCGTCTTTTTTAAATAAAGACACCGAAAGACTTCTTTTTTTGGTAGAAAATCATTTAAATGAAACATGTCGAAGAGAAATTCTTCGACAGTAAAATAAATAATCGATCCGATGTGGTTTCATATTTCCCGTTAATTCAACTGTCTTGCGTCTTTCAAACGCCCCATTTGGAGGACCCACGCAAACTGTCGGCGACATTTCAATTGTTTACAAATCGGTGATTGCCAAAATTTAATTCGCATTAAGATATCATGGGCGTCTCGTTGGCTTTCGTTGTTTGTCAATAACTTAGTTTCAAGAGGTCGGTAATCTTTTTCACATTAAAAATTTTCTTATAGCTCAAGGTTCGCTAAACTAACAAATGAATTAAATATTCTAATTTTGGATATTCCACAGACAAAAAATGATAATTTCATTCTGGAGAAACAAAGCTACATATGTATATAAATCAATTAAATTAACCGAAACGACTGTGCAAAGATTCATCAGTCGACAACAAACGAAAAGATTCTTGTCGTGCATTTACAGTTAACATCTTTTTTAATTTGCGAAACAGAAAATTGCATCATTAAGTCGCAGAAAAAGGGAACATGAACATCAAAAGCCAAGCTTATGAATGTGTTTTCTGACAAATCTTTTCATGGAAGGCTCGATCGATGAAAATCTTCCGTTACTATGCTTAGAACTTGGTGTTGTGTTAATGAGGTCGTAATTGTTGAGTTCCTTCCGCCTGTATTAATCTTCTCTTGTTTTCGCACTCACCAAAAACGAATCTCATTAAGATTTTTCTTCTTTCTACGATTTAATATTCCACGATTTGAAAAATAAAAAATTGCAATGTGGGAAAATAAAAATTCTCTGTTTTTGTTTTAGTTTTGATTCACAAGCTTTTGAATTTTTGTTTCTTATTTTTTGGATTTGTGCCATGAATTTTCTTGTGTCTGTTCTCTGAAGTTTGGTTAAATGTTGGAAAACAAACAATGACATGGAGAGAGGTTGTTTCAATAAGTGAAGGTCGTGATTCATAATTTAACGCGATTTTTATGGTTTAGGGTTTTGTTCGCACAAAACACTTTTATCTGGAGCACAATCAAAAGTCAAGAGATCATTATGGGAATGAAATGAATTCAATTTGCAACTTGCGTAATTTAATTACAAGGCATCAACACAATGAATCATGAATATCCCAAAATATATGGCGCTCAACGATCGTAACAGTTTCTTACTTTATTATTATTTTCTTTTTTGCTTTATTCATTGAGATTGAGTGAGAAAATAAAAATATTTTTATTTTTACAAGTTTTCCTTATTAAGCAACGTCACAAAACAAGCAAGTTTAACTTCAGTGAATGATTCCATTCATGAAACTCATCAAGATTTAGCAAGCTCATTTGTGGTAAACTGAATTTCAAGGCCATTAATTAAATTCCTTATGAAAAATTCATATCAAAAGAAGTTGAATTAAAGAAACTAACGGATCTGGAATCAAAAAATCAAATCAAACTACCGATAAACGGCGTTGAGAATTCTTTCGACTTTTCCAATTAATCCATGCGATGAATAATTAATGAAAACAAATTCAAGCAACGAAAGCGGTGCTGCGTCGGATAATTCTCGATTATAAATTCAGTTTGCGCAGAGGTTTAATGAGTCTGCATCATGGCACGATAGTAATAAAATAAAACTCCACATTATTAAAGAACGAAGTTAATAAAAGCTTTAAATTAGTTATTTACTTGACCAACGGACTTCAATTTAACTAAGAATGGTGAAAAATATTATAAATTAACATAAATCTTGACAATAACGTTCCTAATGACCAAGAAGAAGTCAATTGGAAGTCGGTCAATCGATTCTTGCACTACAAAAGAAAATTGACGTTGTACGAACAGATAAACATCAGTCTCAGTCACACCAATCGAATGGAGAGAAAAAAGATTCGATTCATCGCAAAAGAATACAATTCAAAGTCAGTTCAAAGCCAAGGGAACAAAAACAGAATATAAAACAACTTCTATGGTTGATTTGTAAAAGATCAGTAAAATTATGAACAGTTAAACCACAACTGAAGATCATCAAACATGATCATGATTCTTTCTCTCTTTTTTTATTATTATGTAATGCACGAGATTATAAAATTTGATTTCCTGCGATTTCTATTTGAATGGAATTCATCGTAAAAAAGAGTTGAAATAATTGACAGTTGGGTGACTCAATTTCAACGCTCGATATGTATTCACTGTCGAATCATTAGCGACAGAAAATTTCACCGAAATCAAAAACGAAAAAAAGTCAAACAAAACAATTTAGTTTCAAGTTTCGTTCCGTTTAACTGCACTTGAATTCATCAACTTTTAAAAAACATACGAGAGAAAACAGACCTGGCAAAGCTGAGTTGAAAGTCAAGCAGCAAAAAGCTACAAAAATGCAACAAATGCAATGAAAAAGCATGGGAGGAGATGACTCTTACTTACATATATCAATTGTTACATGACATGTTAGCGCAACACGAACAATAGAAAATTTCATTTCATTTTGAATTTTCAAGCAGATATAATAAAAAAGTTTAACATTAAATAGTAACAATTATATCGACGAGATTTGACTTAAATAGGGTTGAAGAAGATGTTATGAATTTCGATTTAAGAGCAATGGCTCAATAAATAATTAAATGAATATAAATGAATGATCCTTGATGCTTTTCATTACTTCACAAGTCTAAAACCATATTGAAAATGCTTCTTTTCAACTTCTTCTGTTGTTTCAAATTTTTTATAAATAATGAGAACTTAAAACAACATTAGCGCACTTAACTCAACTTGATGTTAATATTTCTTCTTTTTTTTCTTCTTCTTGCGTAAATATCCATAATGAACGCTTCGAAACAGCTATTACTTCAGCATTATTACATTTGTCTTATTCAGCAGTTGCTCTTTTTATTTCGGTAGACTGTATCTCTACTTAATAATTAATGATCGCATTGTCAATCATGACTCATGAATGGAGAAACGTCTTAATACGAGAAAGAAGAAGTCACGCCAACAATCAAACATTATTGTTAAGATGTAATCACGTCATTAATGCAAGTGAGCGAGAAAAAGATTAACTAAAAGATTGTTCAATGCATTTTACTGAGCAATTTTCTAATTTATGAAAATATGTCAAGGAAGCCTCGGGTGGCTGGAAATACAATTTAAAAAATATCAAAAAGAAATCTACACAACACATGATTTTAATTAGAGAAACACTTTAAGCAGCTTCTATGTGTGATTGTTTTCTTTTTATTGCGCTTTTCTGCACGTCTTGGCATAGTCGACGAATTTATTGCCTTCGAACACCATCGCTTGATTTATGACGATTCTCACCGCTACTACATTACTTAAATCTATTTTCACGCATTTGGTTTCAGTTGCTTCATGATGCACCGAAAGCTGTGCAGTAATAAAAATTACAAAAGAAATCTTTTAAGAAACGTTTGCAAATATTTTTTTTAGTGCTACAAACAATTTCAATGCAACTTTTCTCATTCAAATAGAAATTTAAAAGCTGTTACGACTCATCATCATTCACCACCAATGGAAATCACTTGCGGAAAAAAATATTTTCTGAATTCAATTTCAATTTTCTTTTACATTTTTTTAGCTTCAACTTTTTTAATACTTTTTTATTTTCAGGCGTATCTATGTTGTGATTTGTAAGAAGCTTCTGGCAGTTTGTAACTTAATATTTCTTTTCTCTTTTTTATATTTGTTTTTGTTATGACATTAATTAGCATTGGATCACTTCAGAACTTCGCGCACATACGACTCATAATACTAATTGAAATTGACAACACAACACAAGAGATAATTTCAAGCCAATTTGTTGCTTTTTTCCTTTTCTCTGTTATTTATTTTTTCATTCACTTGGAACATTAAAAAAATTGACGACACGAACTGCCGAATCAACAAATTAAAAGTCAAAAAATATTTTTAATATTTATACGAGAATTAAATTCACAAATAAAAAAAGAATTCTCCACAAACGCGATAACTGAACGTCCCGACATCAACTCGTTGAATGAAACCGCTTGATCGTTAGGAAGAGAAACGACACAATGTGGAATGGAAAAACAGAGAGAAAAGTTTTATTTTATGAGTCAACATGAGAAAATATTTACACATACACAAAGAAGTTTCATCGCTGATCCATTGGATTTATTCAGTTGCTGGTGGTGTAGGCGTAAAGAATTCTCTTGGGCTCTCGATATATTCTCTCAAACGATCAATTTGAGGGAAATAAATTTTCATTTTAAATTCTTTGGAATGATGGCCTTGCCATGCTTTAAAGGCCACTACACTATTTAGATAAGTTGAAGCAACAGAATACTGATAAGCATTGACGAATTACCTAATAATTTGAATTTCTCTTTCCTTTGTTTATTCATTTCTCCATCATTTGTCGCAGTTTTTTCTTTATTTTCTTTTGTTTGTCTTTAATTACTGTGAAGCATTGTTTGCTGTTTCATCATTGAAGGGCTAGATAAAGGAAAATGACCAAGCAAATTGAGACTCACAACACGCACGAAGCCTTAACATCATTATCGACAGAGTTTTGATTTCCATTCCACAGCACTTTATGTATTATGATTCCCAATCAACTCGAGTTCAATTTTATTTCACTCTGCAGAAATGCCAGCATTGATTAAAGCGCAAATCTAAAAACGCTGTTGTGCAATTTCGTGGCATGTATGTTTGGCGCGGACACAAAGTAATTGAAATAGCAAAGAAATGTTAATTGAAGCGGTAAAAAAAGGCATCATTCAATGGGATTTAATTCAATTTTGTGAATGCGTAAACTCCCCGTGTACTCAAAAAGATTAACATGTACATCAGATGCCCACATTAACCGCTATTGTTGCGTGTATTATGCCCCAATAAGCTTTTTGATTATTACACAAACATCTCACGTCATTAATTAATGATTCAAAATTACAGGTGTTGGTGCAGTAGAATAATCATAAACAAATAACATAATTCAATGAAAAGTTTTCATTTCCTTTTTTTTATCGTTTCATGAAGTAAGAAAATTTACACATTTAAGGTCAGTGAAGTAATTTTCCTTTGTTTTTGTTTTTAATTTGATTAGAGAAGAATTTTAATTTTCGCAGCCGACAAAGATACAAAAAAGTCGAGAACTTGATGGTATTTAAGTTATGTAAATTTTGTATAATTTGCATATTAAAAATGGAATTAAAAATCAAGTTCAGATCTTTAAAAGGGAGATTATCTTGAAAGAAACTTTCATGTGACGATATTTGAAATTATCCCTCAATCAAAACGAAATCTTTGAAAGTTGTAAATTGAAACTCAATGGCAGAATATTCAAAAGTGAATGTGTGCGACTTGCAATTTCGATTTCGATTAAAAAAGCAAATTCCAGTATCAAGTTCGCAGTTATTATATTTAACGACAAACAATTTCCTCCGTAAACAAGTTCGTAGTCAAATGAATTGAGTATCTAAATAAGTAACTAACTCACCTAATTCAACCTGATGAAGCGACGAGTTGAGTTCCAAGTTTGATGTGTTGAAGCCATTCTCGTCTTCATTCTCTTCATGAATGGTGTTAGGTTGAGGCTCCCAGATCGTTTTACGTGAACGAGGCCGATCCAAGCAGCGGTCTAATCGTATTCGAGGTAAATCAGCGAAGAAAACATCGGCAAGCTGTTTAAAAGCAGAATTTATAAATAATTTTACTACGTGTTGTGAGTGGGCAGAAAGTTATAAAAATCAATTTCATTTAATTACAAAAACTCATAAAAATTTTGCCATCTTAATAATAAAATTATATTTCTTTTTATTACAAACTGAAACAAATAAATTAAGAAGAAAAACTTTGATTCATTCAAGAAAGAAAATCAACGAAGAAATGAAAGTAAATTAATTAACGTAGAAATGCAACTGCAGAAATTGTTTAACATGAATCAACTCACCCTGACTTCTCGATTAGGTGTAACGGGGATTATCTGTTAGTTTTAGTTTATTTTTAGGATTTTCAACAAGAGAAAAGATGGAAAAAAGGGGAAAAAGTCAAATTCATCCGATGCATGGAAAATCCGGAAGAAAAATAAGGAAATTTAGAAAATTAAAATTCCAATGACTCACCGACAATTCCTCGGAGCAATAAGCTGTGAAGGTTTGTTCATCTTGTTGTAGTACACAATAAAAGGGATACCACATCAGATTCTTCCAGTTTGTAAGTTCACCATCTGTTTCTGTTGAAAGAGATTTTATGTAAATTAATTAATGTGAAACATGCTTAAAGAAAGTTCGAAGAGAGTTCAACATCAGATAAAAATCTTAACCTTTGTGCTGCGTTTTGTTTGAAATTGTTTTCAAAAGTATTTGGAAATCAAAATCATTTTTATCTCCATCAGAAAAGTCACAAGGAAAAAATTGTTGAGAATCCCTAAAACATAGAAATGAACGAAAATTCTTCTTTTGCGAAATTAAATTTAATTTCTTATACAAAGCTTCTCGAAATTAGAAATTCCTGACTAATAAAGTTCTCTGTGAATAAATATTTTGATAATATTCAAATGTAATCGAAGAAACCTGAAACTTTGAAAAATAATTTCAATTCAAATATTAAAAAAATTATTCAATTAATCAATTATTTATTCTACTTTCTCTTGTCTAATTAATCTTCACTCCCCCCAAATTACTATTTAGAAACCACCCACACCCAACTAATTGTTCTTTTTGGACTTCTTCTTCTTCCTCTCTTCGATATATTGCGCAAGTTGATTGATCTCTCTTTCGTCAATGAAATTGTCTCCTTTTCCTTCAGTCTTTTTAATCGGTTGTCGACTAGCGACATCACTGTTAAACTTCATCCATAAGTTGCTGACAGTGTCAAAGACAAGTTCATGTTTAAGGAAAACAAAACCAACTAAAAAGATGAGAAGCAGAGCAACGAGCGAATTCTTGTTCAGTTCAGTTTCCGGTTGCTTCAAGATTGGATTAAAGTCAACTTCGAAGTAGTAACTCGTCTTGTTGGCTGTGAATTGAAACGATGGAAGTTTAAAATTGTAATTCTTCTCATTCAATGTTGTCGTTATTTCAATGATGAAAACTTTTTGGAAATCAACTGATTGGATTCTAGGAATGAACACCATGATGTTGCTATGATGTTTAACTTTAGGAACCATCAGCGTTTCAAGACGTTGCGAGAACACTGGCGTGTCTGGTGATTCTCTTTTAAACATTTGAAGTTTCAATGTCTTGTAATGTTCATTGTTCTTTGATCTTATTTTCACGCTCACATCACAAATTGTTATTGGAATCATCGCAATGAAGTTGACATTCTCAGTGTCAGCAGCTTGAACTGTGATGTTCCTCTCACTTGGAATCGCTCGTTCAACATTTGCATTCTTCTGCAACGTGATTTTATATTCGCAACCACTTTGAAGTCCTCGAATTCGATAAAGTCCATTAAATTCAGACACAGTTTCTTCTTGATGATTACCACAAGCTTCAGTTATTGAAACTGCTTCAACTTGCACATTCGCAAATGGATCGCCACCCAAATTTCTGATCTTTCCAAAGACTGAATAAGCAACGCGTTTGCCACTGAAAGTAAACAAAAACTCTAAGAAAGTAGGAAATTAAATAAACCTTAATTCTTACACAAGATTTATGTTCACGGTTTCTCCGTCTTTAATCTCAAGTGTCTGAGAATTTGGCTTGAATTCATATTCCTTCATCATTGCACGAAGATAATATTTTCCAGGTCGAAGTGAATGAAATTTAATCTCCCCATTTGATGCTGTCGCAAGATTTTTACGATAATTTTCACCGCCACTAATTGAGATGACAACATTTGACAATTCTTTTCCATCTTCATCTTTAACGATTGCGATAATCTCACAAAGTTTATGGCCATGGAATAAGTTACGACTGTTGTCATATTCTGAGAAAATATAACTTTCCTTCTCAGCTTTCAGCTCATAATCAATGGTGGGATCAATTGTTGGAAATCTAAATTCACCAGCTGCGTTTGTAGTTGTTGTCATTGGTGAATGTTCAGGATTCTTTGGAAAGCTCAGACTAACCACAACGTCAACAATTGATGGATCAGTTTTTCCTGATATTACTAAACCTTTTGTTGCAATGAAATTAAATGCAACATCAACGCAATCTGTCGCTCCTTTCCATTCAGTTTGGTCTGGTTTAAAAAGCATTTGTTCACTCTTTGGGATAAGTTTCACTTTTTCGCCTGATTTGAGATCAATGTTGACAATGTAAGCAACATAACCATCGACTCTTTCTTTCTGTTCAACTGGTTTCAAAAGCTTCTTCGTTCCATCTTCAAACTCAGCTTCAATTGTGAATTGTTGATTCATTTCACTCAAAATTCTTATTCCATTTCGATGCTTCAAAGCATTGATGTAAACAGGAGAAGATTCTTTCGTTGTCAATACTTTTGTGTCTTCTTCAAAAACATGACATCCGCTAACTTTGAGATCATAAATTCCTGGTGTTGAAACACAAAAAACATTTGCGCCACTTGTCAATGGAAAATCTTTTTTCTCAACAACTTTCTCATCCTTTGATTCAGTTCTTAATTTATATGAACCCTAAAAGAGAATAAATTTAACTTTTTTAATTATTTGTTTATGTAATTAATTAATCGGGACACTCAAAACGGGTCCCACCAGGAGAAATTCTAAAAAAGATATTTAATAAATTCAATATTTCTGAGAACATTTGCAAAGTATTAAAAAATCTTTTCTGAAACTTCATGTGAAGTATGAAATTTACCTTGCAATCATGACTAGCAATAATCGGTCCAATTTTGAAGCCGACATGTTTGAATCGTGGAACATTTTCAAGTGTTGACTTTACGACAATATTTTGTTGATGAGTTTCCCAACATAATTCATCTGATGGCACCGTCACTTGATAACGTCCTGGAAGAATCTCATCAAACGTGTATTCGCCTTTCACACTCTTCGCTTTCAATAAAGATGTTTCATATCCATTTTCATCAAGTGAACTTAACGTCACTTCAACTTCATTACACCGAAAGTCATTAACAGCCAAACATGAAACAGCACCAACTACTTTAGCTCGAAGTTGTGAGAATATAATGTCTGAGATTGTCGCTGAGTTGACTTCGATTGTCTGTTGAATCGGATAAAATTGAACATTCTTGTCATCTTCATCAATCAACACTTCGAGTGAATATTTTCCATTTCCAAGGAATTCACAAAAACTTCCTCCATCTTTAGGATCCGATTTTGTTCTCACAAAGAATGTTGAGCCAATTTTTCTGATTGCAACCATGAAACTTTGTTCAGACATCACTTTACCGCACACTTTAAATCCAGAGACGTGAATGTCGGGAACGTTTGGATTCGACATGGAAATTTTCACTGTGTGATCTTGAAACTGAAGATCTTCGGCTGATACTTGAATTGTGTAAGTTCCTTCTTTGATATTCTTGAGAGTATAAAAACCTTTGGCATCTGTCGTCGCTATTTGTTTCCCATTCAACTTAACAGAAGCTGCTTTTATTCCTTTTCTCTCTTGTTGTGACAAAAAAACATGACCAGAAGCAGTAAATCCGCTGATTTCAAATGACTCCTTCGTCTCATAATTATCGCGTTTTATTTCAGCTTTTATTGATGATGGACTCAGATGTAATTCGATGTCGTTCTTATCAACATGTGGAACAATCAAGTATCGTCCATTTGCGAGATTATGAAAAACAAATTCGCCGTTGTTGACAGCTGAAGTGAAGCAAATTGGTTGTGAATCGAATTCAGATGAAATCTCTTGTTTTAAATCTCCTGATGGTAGTTTCTCATTACATTTGCCGAAGTTCTTTTGTCCTTTAGCAATATAAACAAGAAATCCCATTTTGATTGAGGGTTGAGTGACACGACCGATTAAATTAAATCCTGAAACAATCAAAGCGTCATCGGGCAGTTTTGTGTTTCCTGTTGATACAACAACAGATTGTTCCGACTTTGAGAAATGCCAAGAGTCGTGAGAAGCGACGACTTTGTAAGTTCCAGGAACGATGGGACTGAAGGTATAAATTCCTGAATCATCTGTCGTAGTTTTTGAAATAATTTCATTTTTCTCGTTGAAAAGCGTCACTGTCACCCCCTCTGCTCCATATGTTGGATCATTGAAAATGTTCACTTTTCCTGTGATTCCAAATCCTTTGAAATTGAAGTGAACGTCTTTGTTTTGACTACAAATATCGTCAACTCCATCAAAGTTGAACGAAATCTCATTGGGTTCGAAACTGTATCCAGCTGGGGCAGAGACTTTGATTGTATATTCGCCTTTATCATAAATTGGTAACACGAAAAATCCACTTTCTGACACTTCGGTCTTCTCTTTTAGATTCCCTTGTTTGTTAAACCTAAAATTGATTTGAATTATTAATTAACCTACTTATTGGTAAAATATAAAAAAATTTGCTCATGTAAAATATTTCATATATTTTATCACTTTATTGCAGATAATAAAGTCATATCAAGTGTTTCTTAGCTCGAAATAACTTTCTTATACTTACAATTTGATGAAAATTGATGAATAATCATTGAGACCTTTGATTGTTCCCGATAAAGTACAAAAATCATCAAAATCGCCTTCTGCTTTGCTTAAATTTAATCCTAAGAAACTTATGATGACGAGTAAATGTTTTAAATTCATTTTTAAGCACTAGGTATTTCTAGATGAAATTTAAATTTATAAAATGTGGAAAAATTTCCGACCGACTTTGGATGATGACGAGACACTAACACATACGCAAAGAACTTCACGAAACTCATGCATTTGTTTTCAATCTTAACATTGAATTTATTTAAACTTTTCAATGAAATCAGAAATGTCATCTATAATTTTAAATAGAATATTACTAAACATAGAAAGATTAGTAGATAATAACAAATGGAATAATTGAAACATTCTTTTTTATTAAACATTCCTAGAAAATATTTAAAACATTGCAACACTGGATTGTCCACAACTTTTTCGTTCAAATCGAATATACGTTAAACTCGTGAACAAAAAATCGAAGCAAAACATTGAACACAAATGATTAATGTTACAAGAATATCAATTTTTCACGTGCAACCACAAATCTTTTATTAGAAAATATTCAAATCTATCAATTTCCAGTTACATTGAAAGTGCTTAGATTTCAAAAGATTACATTCGTATTCATTTCACTGAGCGGATTCAAAGCAACAATATGTAATTTTAACATCAAGCTATGCGGTAATAAATAAGAATTGTTGAACGGCCGGAAACCGGAAACCTAATCCGACGCAAAACGAGAGATTTATAGATCTTGGAGAAAATGTTACATGATTATTGAATTACATCGATGATAATAGCCACATTTGATTTTTATCCCATGCTTGTTTATTCTCATTGCTATTAATTAGTATTGCCATATTAAGAAGAAATACTTAAAGTACGACAAAAATAATGGATTTTATATGATAGACTTCCTCTATGTTGTAGAAATTTCATTAAAGCAGCGGAACAATCGCTCTGTACTTCCTACTCTTAGTGACTGGTACAAAGGCAAAAGAACTCGTTTATAACTTCATAATGAATATTTCATTAGCGCAAATAAGAATTTAAACTTATAGCTTAGCTTCACTTGGTTTTGATGTTCAAAAAGTTTTCATGATTACATAATTATTTCTCTTATTTATTTAAGTTTGTAACTTGAGGAAAATAAATGTACGAGAATGTTGAAGATTTTTTGAGGTAGGTAATAAATTTAATAATAAATTTAATTGTTGTATTTATAACTTTTCTGTAGGTTTTAAAGTATCTGTTGACATTAAACTTGAATGAATCAATTGTATCTGTGTATTTCGTATTTTAATGAGAATTAATGTATGCTTTACAACGTTCTCACTCGAGGAAACTTAATAACTTACATCAATTAGAATAAAACCAAAATTTCTCACAATAAAGCAAAGTTTCTTCATTTACAAATTTATAAACATTTCCTTTCTCATAAAATGAGTCAAATTATGCTTTAAAATTATTATTGTTGAATAAATCGTTCATAATCAATGTTTTTACTATGAAAATTGAAAAGTTATGAATTTTTATTCAACATTAATTAATAAACAAACGCTGATTACATTACGGAAATTATATCATTCTTCAAGATATAAAAAAAGAAAAATTTTCTTTTACTTTTTTTGTTAGATGCTTATAAATGTTTCAAAGACTATTGTTTCAAATTATTCCATATTAAAACATTTACGTAAGAATCTAACAATATTGATGATTAATGATTAAGTATTGATTTGTGAATGAATAGACCAAAAACTATTAAAAATTAATAGAACTGTTATATTAAAGGATTAATTAATGACAACATAACTTTCATTCAATTTCATATTTCTGAATAATTTCTACAAGATGACAAATCAGTTCGTAGCCCGAGCGTCACAAGCGGCAATTTCGAAAAAGTTAGCTTAAAAATCGCCTCATAAGAAACTTTTCATTGAAGCTGCTCGGGTAGCTCTCAACATGAGTTTAATTACGCTTAATTTATTCTCAAACATATACAAAAAGTTGATAATTCTTCCTAAACTTTTTTAAGAATTTTTCCTTTTATAAGTTCAACAATGAATGCTATCAGTGAAAAAATACACAAAATCATCCACATATTAAAGCATCCCAATAAATACTCAAGTTTAATACTCTCCGGTTCATCATCCTCTTCAATCCTCCGAAATCTCTGATCAATTATACTTTTGTGCCAGAATTCTATAAGTCCAGAAGCTATAAGAATTTGAATCTTTTGATTTATAGCTTCTTTCAGATAAAAATCTTTTGGAACATAAATGACAACGTGAAACATCATAAACATTTCTTTACATATCATGCTTTGAGTCTTATTATAATTCAATTGATTATAGTATAAAATGCCAGTAAGTGAGCGAAAAAGAGCGCCCTTGAAATTCGGGTTCGTGTTAATTTCATTTATTATCTCATTTCTTCTGTCTGGTGGGAATAGGACAAGCCTAAAATAAAATTATAGTTCTTAACACGAATATTTTCGGCTTGTTATAAAATATGTAATTAACCTCTTGTTTATTCTATCCTGACCTTGAAGCAAATCGAGAATCGATGAAACAGTGTAGAACTTAAAGTCCCTTTCCAGCATATCGTCAATTGACTGCGCTTCACTATGAGTGATTGGTGCTTGCAAATATCTGTACAATGATCCAGTGTAAATTGTACGCATAACAAGGCAAAACATTAGAAACACCATGAGAAGTGACCTTGCGAAATTGCGGTCAGGAAGTTTATGTTGAGAACCGCCATACACAGCGACAAGCACATTTAAGTAAGGTTCTTTAATATTCTCCCCGATAAGAAAGTTTCTATGAACTTTTGGTAACTTTTCAAAGATATAAATGACGAGAAAAGCACTCATAAAAACGACACTCAAACCAATCCAAGTATAACTGTCAAGTGGTTTAAAATATTTTTCAAAAGCAGTAAATTCAGCTCCCGGTGGAATCACAAAAGCAATGTGCTGGCTTATATAAGGTATACAATTGTCAATAAACTTCATTCGATTTGCTTTTAACCAGAAATCGGATATAATTAAATCAACTTTTCCTTCAAGAAGCATCTTGAGAGCGCCAGAAGAACTTCCGTTTTCGATTAAATGTCCTTCTTCACCAACATACGCGAATTCAATTTCAAAGTTCAATAATTCAGACAAAGTTCTGATCAAAGAAATATCTCGTCCACTCAACTCATAAGTTCCATTAGGAAGTTTTGACGCAAACACATAAGGAATAGAACTATTCGATGTCCCAACACGAATTGTACACTTCTTTAAATTTTTCATTTTATCAGGAAAAAAGTTTTCAAGATCATTTTTAAATTCATCGTTTTCAAATACATTAATGAGTGTGGGTGTTGTGTCACTGCAATTGTTAACTTTGAATGGGAAAAATGTTTTAACTTCAACAATTTCATTTGTTCCTTCGTAAATCGCATTCACGTTATAAACTTGCTTCTTCCACAAAATATTGAAGATTTCATTCAATTCAGTCAGTTCGCCATTTAAAAAGAGAAGAAGAATGTCACCCTGATACGAACTAAATGATATTAAATCTGACGTTAGAATTTTATTGAAATTTGTAAAATCTTCAAATGTTTCAATTACAACAATTGCGCTCAGTTTTGGTAGCTTTTGTTTGATTTTTAAGTATTCAATTGTTTCAACGTGATATCCGACAGTTGGATTTAAAGAACTTTGCAACATAATATCACTAACAATGCTGCTAACATAAATATTTTCGGGATTATTAATGGAAATAATAAAATTCACTGATTTTTGATCATCTCCCCAAACATCTTCGATAACCTTAACAACTGCATTTGACAAAGTTTTAAAACTTCCAAGTGAACTAAAAGAATTTTCAGCCTGACTTGACAATAAATTAATCAACATGAGAAGTAACAGCTTATAAAGCAATCTCATTTCACGGCTGTTCAAACCAAACGTCTAACTAATAATGAGAAATGATTCTGATTTTTCTATAATTTCTAAGTAAAAATTATATTTACAAGAAAACGTGTGTTTATTTATATCGCTCATTATCACCAATGGAACTTGATTCAAGCTTTATGCTTTGAGGTGTCAAATTAAGAATATTTATTTGTCAATTGCTATTAAAACATTTAGGAAAAACATTAATATTTCTTCTGACATATTAACCCACATATAAATCAAACTACAATAAAAACTTCTCGCAAAGGAAAGCAATGAAGCCTAACAAGCATCCAAATATGAGAATTAAGAAGCTGCCTTCTAAGTCATCAAATGTTAAGACTTTTGGTTTAATAGATTCTTGTACTTTTCGAACATTCTGACGACAGCTTTCACGTGTCCAATGATCAATCAAACCTGCTTTTATAATTGCGTTTATTTTCTCATTCAAAGCATTCAAAAGATAAAAATCTGTCAATGAGTAAATCACAACTGGCAAATTAGTTGCAAAAACTTCCTTGCAAATGTGTTGAGATTCATCTGAGTTTCTTGAATTTAGATAATCTTTTATTAACAATGCATTAGCGTAGGCGGCTTTAAAATTTGGATTTGTCGTTATTTGCTTAAGAAATTCCGGCACATCTTCATTATTCAACTCTCTGACTCTGGAATAACATTGAGAACTTATTGTTTCAAATATGAATAAGAAATTTATTATTTTTAACCTCTCTCTGATTGCTGGAAAGCCCAAAAGAAAGTCAATCATTCCTGGATTTGCATAGAAATTAAAATCTTTTTCTATCATTTCATTGATAGAAGCAACTTCCTTATGATGTCTGAAGGTCCGCATTTGACGAAAATATGAGCCTTGATAAACAGTTCGAATTATAAGCGTGAAGATTATGAAGCTCATGAGCAGAAATCTCGCAAAGTTTCGTTTCGGTAAATTGTTGAGAGTGTCGCCAATGAAAACTGAGAACATTCTAAACATTGGACTTGTCACACCAGCCCCAAAAACAAATTCTTGAACGCAAGGAGATTTCAACTGAACAAATAATATCACTAAACTTCCGATCAGGTAAAATAATCCGATACAGATCCAAGATTGAAGACTGAAAGCTGAGATGAGCCTTTCCAAATGTGTCACTGGTTTTCCTGGTGGGATGATAAAAATCAACGGCTGTTGAGCGTATGAATGTGTGCTACTGAAGAATTTCAAACGATCTGTCTTAAGCCACCAATTTCCTACGGCCAAATCAGCATTTTCGTCCAGCAAAACTCTAAATGGTCCTTCTGATGTTCCATTTTCAAATAAAAATCCAATGTGACCAATAAAAGTAAAATTCAACTTGAAATTTAATGCCTTGGACAAAGTTGAGATAAGTTTGATTTCTGGTCCACACATTTTGTTCTTACTCGTTTCAATTGAAGTGTAAAAAACTGCATCAGAACTGTTTGTTAGAGCCACTCGTACCGGACAGCCTTTCATGTCTTTAATCTTCAAAGGATCAAAGAAATTCGATGGTTTAATAAATTTTCCGTTTTGATATTGATTAATGAGAATTGGTTTAGTGTCTCGGCAATTATTTTTTGTGAATGGCATGNATTCTAAACATTGGACTTGTCAGGCCAGCCCCAAAAACAAATTCTTGAACGCAAGGAGATTTCAACTGAACAAATAATATCACTAAACTTCCGATCAGGTAAAATAATCCGATACAGAGCCAAGATTGAAGACTGAAAGCTGAGATGAGTCTTTCCAAATGTGTCACTGGTTTTCCTGGTGGGACAACAAAAATCAACGGTTGTTGAGCATATGAAACTGTGCTACTGAAGAATTTCAAGCGATTTGTTTTAAGCCACCAATTTCCTACGGCCAAATCAGCATTTTCGTCTAACAAAACTCTCAATGGCCCTTCTGATGTTCCATTTTCAAAAAAAAATCCTTTATAGCCCATGTAAGTAAAATTCAGTTTGAAATTTAATGCCTCAGACAAAGTTGAGATAAGTTTGATAATTGGTTTGCTTATTCTTTTCTTATTTTTGTCAGTTGCAGAATAAGAAACTGCACCAAACTTGTTTGTTAGAGCCACTCGTACCGGACAGCCTTTCATGTCTTTGATCTTCAAAGGATCAAAGAAATTCGATGGTTTAATAAATTTTCCGTTTTGATATTGATTAATGAGAATTGGTTTGGTGTCTCGGCAATTATTTTGTGTGAAGGGCATGAAAGAAAACACTGAAACTGATTGGTTTGTTTTTGCGCAAATTATGTTGACATTAACAATTCTCAAATTCCATAGAAAATCGAAAAATTTCTCAAAATCATGATTTTCGCATTTTGGTAATATTATTAAGAAATGTCCATTAAGTAGAATATCCTTCAATGATCTCTCATTAAACATCCTGGTTAATCCTTCATAAGAAGATACAATAAATATTCGAAAAACTCTTTTACGTTCTGTTGGAACTGCAAAAGTTTCAATTCGAATGCCAATCTTTGGAATTGTAAATTTCTTTTTCAAAAATTCATCCAAAAAATCTTTCACTTCATAAGTAGTTTGAAAATTGTCTTCATCTCGTTCCAAAATGTAATTCGCAGTACCTCTTGAAACTCTTGTTGATAAATATTCTTCAACAGCATCGGGAAGTATCGAAGATCGGCTTTCATTCTCAGCACAAACATAATTGATAGAAATTATTAAAAGAGTTAGGAGAATTTGAATCCTCATGCTTTTTATTGAAAGAAAAGTGAACGACTAGCCGAACGAATAAATTAATTTGAGAATTTTAATCCTTCTAATGGAAGTTATTGGCACACAAAAAAATTAAGTAGAATAAATAATCAATCATCAGTCAACGGATGGAAGAGTTAAAACTATTAATTTCAATTAATTAATGAAGTTTAAGACTTCTTCTTACTTGCATATTTAGTGCCTTCTCAAATGTCCTTCAAGAAGCCAACTCAGCGTGATAGTAATCGAAATTTAGTTATTTAAAACAATGTATAAATTCCAACATAAATATAGCAACACTTATCATCTCAATATTGAAATATTTTTTAAATTTAGATTAAGTTTACAGGAAAACGTATATTTATTTATATCGCTCATTATCACCAATGGAACTTGAATAAGCTTTATGCTTTGAGGTGTCAAATTAAGAATATTTATTTGTCAATTGCTATTAAAACATTTAGGAAAAACATTAATATTTCTTCTGACATATTAACCCACATATAAATCAAACTACAATAAAAACTTCTCGCAAAGGAAAGCAATGAAACCTAACAAACATCCAAATATGAGAACTAAGAAGCTGCCTTCTAAGTCATCAAATGTTAAGACTTTTGGTTTAATAGATTCTTGTACTTTTCGAACATTCTGACGACAGCTTTCACGTGTCCAATGATCAATCAAACCTGCTTTTATAATTGTGATTAATTTCTCATCCAAAGCATTCAAGAGATAAAAATCTGTCAATGAGTAAATCACAACTGGCAAGTTAGTCGCAAAAACTTCCTTGCAAATGTGTTGAGATTCATCTGAGTTCTTTAAATTTAGATAATCTGTGAATAACAATGCATTAGCGTAGGCTGCTTTAAAATTTGGATTTGTCGTTATTTGCTTAAGAAATTCCGGCAAATCTTCATTGTTCAACTCTCTGACTCTGTAATAATATTGAGAACTTTTATATCATTAAAAATGAATAAAAAATTTAATATTTTTAACCTCTCTCTGATTGCTGGTAAGCCCAAAAGAATGTCAATCATTCCTGGATTTGAATAGAAGTAAAAATATTTTTCTATCATTTCATTGATAGAAGCAACTTCCTTATGATGTCTGAAGGTCCGCATTTGACGAAAATATGAGCCTTGATAAACAGTTCGAATTATAAGCGTGAAGATTATGAAATTCATAAGCAGAAATCTCGCAAAGTTTCGTTTCGGTAAATTGTTGAGAGTGTCGCCAATGAAAACTGAGAACATTCTAAACATTGGACTTGTCACACCAGCCCCAAAAACAAATTCTTGAACGCAAGGAGATTTCAACTGAACAAATAATATCACTAAACTTCCGATCAGGTAAAATAATCCGATACAGATCCAAGATTGAAGACTGAAAGCTGAGATGAGCCTTTCCAAATGTGTCACTGGTTTTCCTGGTGGGATGATAAAAATCAACGGTTGTTGAGCGTATGAAACTGTGCTACTAAAGAATTTCATTCGAACTGTCTTAAGCCACCAGTATCCTACGGCCAAATCAGCATTTTCGTCCAGCAAAACTCTAAATGGTCCTTCTGATGTTCCATTTTCAAATAAAAATCCACTGTGACCAATAAAAGTAAAATTCAACTTGAAATTTAATGCCTTGGACAAAGTTGAGATAAGTTTGATATCTGGTCCACATATTTTGTTCTTATTTTTCTCCATGGAGGTGTAAAAAACTGCCTCAGAACTGTTTGTTAGAGCCACTCGTACCGGACAGCCTTTCATGTCTTTAATCTTCAAAGGATCAAAGAAATTCGATGGTTTAATAAATTTTCCGTTTTGATATTGATTAATGAGAATTGGTTTAGTGTCTCGGCAATTATTTTGTGTGAAGGGCATGAAAGAAAACACTGAAACTGATTGGTTTGTTTTTGCGCAAATTATGTTGACATTAACAATTCTCAAATTCCATAGAAAATCGAAAAATTTCTCAAAATCATGATTTTCGCATTTTGGTAATATTATTAAGAAATGTCCATTAAGTAGAATATCCTTCAATGATCTCTCATTAAAAATCCTGGTTAATCCTTCATAAGAAGATACAATAAAAATCCGAAAAACTCTTTTGCGTTCTGTTGGAACTGCAAAAGTTTCAATTCGAATGCCAATCTTTGGAATTGTAAATTTCTTTTTCAAAAATTCATCCAAAAAGTCTTTTACTTCATAAGTAGTTTGAAAGCTGTCTCCATCTCGTTCCAAAATGTAATTCGCAGTACTTCTTGAAACTCTTGTTGATAAATATTCATCAACAGCATCAGCAAGTATCGAAGATCGGCCTTCATTCTCAGCACAAACATAATTGATAGAAATTATTAAAAAAGTTATGAGAATTTGAATCCTCATGCTTTCTATTGAAAGAAAAGTAAACGACTAGCCGAACGACTAAATTAATTTGAGAATTTTAATCCTTCTAATGGAAGTTATTGGCACACAAAAAATTAAGTATAATAAATAATCAATCATCAGTCAATGGATGGAAGAATTAAAAGTATTAATTTTAATTATTATATGAACTTTGAGTTTTCTTCTTGCTTGTATATTTAGTGCCTTCTCAAATGTCCTTCATGGAACCAACTCAGCGTGATAGAAATCGTAATTTAGTGATTAAAAATAAATTATAAATTCCAGCATAAACACAGCAGAAGTTATCACATTAAGATAGAGTAATCGGACAATTGTGAACACAGTTGAAAACGAGGACAATTGTGAACACAACTGATTTTTATAACTTTTCAAGGAAGTAAGGACAATAGTCCAAAGTACTTCTCTGAAGAGTTTTTAGCCAAGAAAATGCAAAACAGCATATAAAACCGGATTCGAAATTAGGTACTTTCACAACTGTCCTCGTTTTTTACTGTGTTCACAATTGTTCGATTACCCTATTTTTTAAAATTAAGATTAAGTTTACAAGAAAACGTGTATTTATTTATTCAACTCATTGTCACCAATGGAACTTGAATAAGCTTTATGCTTTGAGGTGTCAAATTACGAATATTTATTTGTCAATTGCTATTAAAACATTTAGGAAAAACTTTAATATCTCTTCCGACATATTAACACACATATAAATCAAACTACAATAAAAACTTCTCGCAAAGGAAAGCAATGGAGCCTAACAAACATCCAAATATAAGAATTAAGAAGCTGCCTTCTAAATCATCCACCGTTAAAACTTTTGGTTCAATAGATTCTTGCACATTTAAAACACCCTGACGAAAGCTTTCACGTTTCCACTGATCGATCAAACCTGCTTTAATCATTTCAAGTATTTTCTCATTCAAAGCATTCAAGAGATAAAAATCTCTCAATGAGTAAATCACAACTGGCAAGTTAGTCGCAAAAGCTTCCTTGCAAATGTGTTGAGATTCATTTGAGTTCTTGAAATTGAGATATCTTTGTAATAATGCATCAGCGTAGGCGGCTTTAAAATTTGGATTCGTCCGTATTTCCTTAAGAAATTCCGGCAAATCTTCACTATTCAACTCTCTGACTCTGTAATAATATTGAGAACTTTTATATTACACTAAAAATGAATAATAAATTTAATATTTTGAACCTTTCTCTGATTGCTGGAAAGCCCAAAAGAATGTCAATCATTCCTTCATGTGCATAGAAATAAAAATCGTTTTCAATCATTTCATTGATAGAAGCAACTTTCTTATGATGTCTGAAGGTCCGCATTTGACGAAAATATGAGCCTTGATAAACAGTTCGAATAATAAGCGTGAAGATTATGAAATTCATGAGAAGAAATCTCGCAAAGTTTCGTTTCGGTAAATTGTTGAGAGTGTCGCCAATGAAAACTGNCCTTCAATGATCTCTCATTAAGAATCCTTGATAATCCTTCATAAGATGATACAATAAATGTTTGAAAAACTCTTTTGTGTTCTGTTGGAACTGCAAAAGTTTCAATTCGAATGCCAATCTTTGGAATTGTAAATTTCTTTTTCAAAAATTCATCCAAAAAGTCTTTCACTTCATAAGTAGCTTGAAAATTATCTCCATCTCGTTCCAAAGTGAGACTCGCAGTTCTTGTTGAAGCTCTTGATGATAAATATTCTTCAAGAGCTTCGGCAAGTATCGAATATCGGCTTTGATTCTCAGCACAAACATAGTTAATAGAAATTATAAAAAGAGTTACGAGAATTTGAATCTTCATGCTTTCTATTGAAAGAAAAGTGAACGACTAGCCGAACGAATAAATTACTCTGAGAGTTTGAATCCTTCTAATGAAAGTTAGTGGCACACAAAAAAATTGAGTAGAATAAATAATCAATCATCAGTCAACGGATGGAAGAATGAAAAGTATTAATTCAATTAATAAATGAACTTTGAGTCTTCTTACATGTATATTCAGTGCCTTCACTAATGCCCTTCAAGCGACCAACTCAGCGTGATTGTAATCGAAATTTAGTTATATGAAACAATGTATAAAATCCTACATGAACACAGCAAAACTTATCAAAATTTTTAAATTGAGATTTAATTCACAAGAAAACGTTTATATATATATATCGCTCATTATTACCAATGGAACTTGATTCAAGCTTTATGCTTTGAGGTGTCAAATAACGAATATTTATTCATCTGTTGCTATTAAAACATTTAGGAAAAACATTAAAATCTCTTCTGACAAATTATCACCCACATATAAATCAAACTACAATAAAAACTTTTCACAAAGGAAAGCAATAAAGCCTAGCAAACATCCAAACATGAGAATTAAGAAGCTGCCTTCTAAATCATCCACTGTTAAAACTTTTGGTTCAATAGATTCTTGTACATGTCGAACATTCTGACGAAAGCTTTCACGTTTCCACTGATCGATCAAACCTGCTTTAATCATTTCAAGTATTTTCTCATTCAAAGCATTCAAGAGATAAAAATCTGTCAATGAGTAAATCACAACTGGCAAGTTAGTCGCAAAAGCTTCCTTGCAAATGTGTTGAGATTCATCTGAGTTCTTGAAATTGAGATATCTTTGTAATAATGCATCAGCGTAGGCGGCTTTAAAATTTGGATTCGTCCGTATTTCCTTAAGAAATTCCGGCAAATCTTCACTATTCAACTCTCTGACTCTGTAATAATATTGAGAACTTTTATATTACACTAAAAATGAATAATAAATTTAATATTTTGAACCTTTCTCTGATTGCTGGTAGACCCAAAAGAATGTCAATCATTCCTTCATGTGCATAGAAATAAAAATCGTTTTCAATCATTTCATTGATAGAAGCAACTT
>CVRI01000016.1:46879-79929 GCA_900005825.1 Clunio marinus | reverse complement strand
GAAAGAAAACACTGAAACTGATTGGTTTGTTTTTGTGCAAATTATGTTTATATTAACAATTCTCAAATTCCATAGAAATTCGAAAAACTTTTCGAAATCATGATTTTCGCATTTTGGTAAAATTATTAAGAAATGTCCATTAAGTAGAATGTCCTTCAATGATCTCTCATTAAGAATCCTTGATAATCCTTCATAAGATGATACAATAAATGTTTGAAAAACTCTTTTGTGTTCTGTTGGAACTGCAAAAGTTTCAATTCGAATGCCAATCTTTGGAATTGTAAATTTCTTTTTCAAAAATTCATCCAAAAAGTCTTTCACTTCATAAGTAGCTTGAAAATTATCTCCATCTCGTTCCAAAGTGAGACTCGCAGTTCTTGTTGAAGCTCTTGATGATAAATATTCTTCAAGAGCTTCGGCAAGTATCGAATATCGGCTTTGATTCTCAGCACAAACATAGTTAATAGAAATTATAAAAAGAGTTACGAGAATTTGAATCTTCATGCTTTCTATTGAAAGAAAAGTGAACGACTAGCCGAACGAATAAATTACTCTGAGAGTTTGAATCCTTCTAATGAAAGTTAGTGGCACACAAAAAAATTGAGTAGAATAAATAATCAATCATCAGTCAACGGATGGAAGAATGAAAAGTATTAATTCAATTAATAAATGAACTTTGAGTCTTCTTACATGTATATTCAGTGCCTTCACTAATGCCCTTCAAGCGACCAACTCAGCGTGATTGTAATCGAAATTTAGTTATATGAAACAATGTATAAAATCCTACATGAACACAGCAAAACTTATCAAAATTTTTAAATTGAGATTTAATTCACAAGAAAACGTTTATATATATATATCGCTCATTATTACCAATGGAACTTGATTCAAGCTTTATGCTTTGAGGTGTCAAATAACGAATATTTATTCATCTGTTGCTATTAAAACATTTAGGAAAAACATTAAAATCTCTTCTGACAAATTATCACCCACATATAAATCAAACTACAATAAAAACTTTTCACAAAGGAAAGCAATAAAGCCTAGCAAACATCCAAACATGAGAATTAAGAAGCTGCCTTCTAAATCATCCACTGTTAAAACTTTTGGTTCAATAGATTCTTGTACATGTCGAACATTCTGACGAAAGCTTTCACGTTTCCACTGATCGATCAAACCTGCTTTAATCATTTCAAGTATTTTCTCATTCAAAGCATTCAAGAGATAAAAATCTCTCAATGAGTAAATCACAACTGGCAAGTTAGTCGCAAAAGCTTCCTTGCAAATGTGTTGAGATTCATTTGAGTTCTTGAAATTGAGATATCTTTGTAATAATGCATCAGCGTAGGCGGCTTTAAAATTTGGATTCGTCCGTATTTCCTTAAGAAATTCCGGCAAATCTTCACTATTCAACTCTCTGACTCTGTAATAATATTGAGAACTTTTATATTACACTAAAAATGAATAATAAATTTAATATTTTGAACCTTTCTCTGATTGCTGGAAAGCCCAAAAGAATGTCAATCATTCCTTCATGTGCATAGAAATAAAAATCGTTTTCAATCATTTCATTGATAGAAGCAACTTTCTTATGATGTCTGAAGGTCCGCATTTGACGAAAATATGAGCCTTGATAAACAGTTCGAATAATAAGCGTGAAGATTATGAAATTCATGAGAAGAAATCTCGCAAAGTTTCGTTTCGGTAAATTGTTGAGAGTGTCGCCAATGAAAACTGAGAACATTCTAAACATTGGACTTGTCACACCAGCCCCAAAAACAAATTCTTGAACGCAAGGAGATTTCAACTGAACAAATAATATCACTAAACTTCCGATCAGGTAAAATAATCCGATACAGATCCAAGATTGAAGACTGAAAGCTGAGATGAGCCTTTCCAAATGTGTCACTGGTTTTCCTGGTGGGACAACAAAAATCAACGGTTGTTGAGCATATGAAACTGTGCTACTGAAGAATTTCAAGCGATTTGTTTTAAGCCACCAATTTCCTACGGCCAAATCAGCATTTTCGTCTAACAAAACTCTCAATGGCCCTTCTGATGTTCCATTTTCAAAAAAAAATCCTTTATAGCCCATGTAAGTAAAATTCAGTTTGAAATTTAATGCCTCAGACAAAGTTGAGATAAGTTTGATAATTGGTTTGCTTATTCTTTTCTTATTTTTGTCAGTTGCAGAATAAGAAACTGCACCAAACTTGTTTGTTAGAGCCACTCGTACCGGACAGCCTTTCATGTCTTTGATCTTCAAAGGATCAAAGAAATTCGATGGTTTAATAAATTTTCCGTTTTGATATTGATTAATGAGAATTGGTTTAGTGTCTCGGCAATTATTTTGTGTGAAAGGCATGAAAGAAAACACTGAAACTGATTGGTTTGTTTTTGCGCAAATTATGTTGATATTAACAATTCTCAAATTCCATAGAAATTCGAAAAACTTTTCGAAATCATGATTTTCGCATTTTGGTAAAATTATTAAGAAATGTCCATTAAGTAGAATGTCCTTCAATGATCTCTCATTAAGAATCCTGGTTAATCCTTCATAAGAAGATACAATAAAAATCCGAAAAACTCTTTTGCGTTCTGTTGGAACTGCAAAAGTTTCAATTCGAATGCCAATCTTTGGAATTGTAAATTTCTTTTTCAAAAATTCATCCAAAAAGTCTTTCACTTCATAAGTAGCTTGAAAATTATCTCCATCTCGTTCCAAAGTGAGACTCGCAGTTCTTGTTGAAGCTCTTGATGATAAATATTCTTCAAGAGCTTCGGCAAGTATCGAATATCGGCTTTGATTCTCAGCACAAACATAGTTAATAGAAATTATAAAAAGAGTTACGAGAATTTGAATCTTCATGCTTTCTATTGAAAGAAAAGTGAACGACTAGCCGAACGAATAAATTACTCTGAGAGTTTGAATCCTTCTAATGAAAGTTAGTGGCACACAAAAAAATTGAGTAGAATAAATAATCAATCATCAGTCAACGGATGGAAGAATGAAAAGTATTAATTCAATTAATAAATGAACTTTGAGTCTTCTTACATGTATATTCAGTGCCTTCACTAATGCCCTTCAAGCGACCAACTCAGCGTGATTGTAATCGAAATTTAGTTATATGAAACAATGTATAAAATCCTACATGAACACAGCAAAACTTATCAAAATTTTTAAATTGAGATTTAATTCACAAGAAAACGTTTATATATATATATCGCTCATTATTACCAATGGAACTTGATTCAAGCTTTATGCTTTGAGGTGTCAAATAACGAATATTTATTCATCTGTTGCTATTAAAACATTTAGGAAAAACATTAAAATCTCTTCTGACAAATTATCACCCACATATAAATCAAACTACAATAAAAACTTTTCACAAAGGAAAGCAATAAAGCCTAGCAAACATCCAAACATGAGAATTAAGAAGCTGCCTTCTAAATCATCCACTGTTAAAACTTTTGGTTCAATAGATTCTTGTACATGTCGAACATTCTGACGAAAGCTTTCACGTTTCCACTGATCGATCAAACCTGCTTTAATCATTTCAAGTATTTTCTCATTCAAAGCATTCAAGAGATAAAAATCTGTCAATGAGTAAATCACAACTGGCAAGTTAGTCGCAAAAGCTTCCTTGCAAATGTGTTGAGATTCATTTGAGTTCTTGAAATTGAGATAATCTGTTTGTAACAATGCATCAGCATAGGCGGCTTTAAAATATGCATTTGTTCGTATTTCCTTAAGAAATTCCGGCAAATCTTCACTATTCAACTCTCTGACTCTGTAATAATATTGAGAACTTTTATATTACACTAAAAATGAATAATAAATTTAATATTTTGAACCTTTCTCTGATTGCTGGAAAGCCCAAAAGAATGTCAATCATTCCTTCATGTGCATAGAAATAAAAATCGTTTTCAATCATTTCATTGATAGAAGCAACTTCCTTATGATGTCTAAAGGTTCGCATTTGACGAAAATATGAGCCTTGATAAACAGTTCGAATAATAAGCGTGAAGATTATGAAATTCATGAGAAGAAATCTCGCAAAGTTTCGTTTCGGTAAATTGTTGAGAGTGTCGCCAATGAAAACTGAGAACATTCTAAACATTGGACTTGTCAGGCCAGCCCCAAAAACAAATTCTTGAACGCAAGGAGATTTCAACTGAACAAATAATATCACTAAACTTCCGATCAGGTAAAATAATCCGATACAGATCCAAGATTGAAGACTGAAAGCTGAGATGAGCCTTTCCAAATGTGTCACTGGTTTTCCTGGTGGGATGATAAAAATCAACGGTTGTTGAGCGTATGAAANAAACTTTTGTTGATAAATACTCTTCAACAGCTTCAGCAAGTATCGAAGATCGGCTTTCATTCTCAGCACAAACATAATTGATAGAAATTATTAAAAAAGTTAAGAGAATTTGAATCCTCATGCTTTCTATTGAAAGAAAAGTGAACGACTAGCCAAACGAATAAATTAATTTGAGAATTTTAATCCTTCTAATGGAAGTTTTGATATTGATAAAAAAGAAAATAAATAATCAATCATCAGTCAATGGATTGAAGAATTAAAAGTATTAATTTCAATTAATAAATGAACTTTGAGTCTTCTTACTTATTTAGTGCCTTCTCAAATGCCCTTCAAGCAGCCAACTCAGCGTGATAGTAATCGAAATTTAGATACAATGTATAAATTCCAACATGAATACAGCAAAACTTATTAAAATTCCAAGGAATAAAATGTAGAAACTTCCTAACATGTGGTTGAGTGTTAAAACTTTCGGCAATTCAATCTCTTTCAAAGTTAACAACCGTTTATTAATTGGTTGAAAGTTCCAGTATTCAGTTAATCCAGCAGCTTTAAGAATGTCAAGTTTTTTATTCAATGCATTCAGAAGATAAAATTTCTTTCGAGTGTAAACGACAACGGGAATGTTCGATGTTAAAAATTCTTTACAAATGTGAAGTTGAAGTCCACTCATATTTTGCTGATTTTTATAAATAAGTTCCAAGTATGATAAAGCATGTGCGGCTTTGAAAGAAGCATCGGTTTTAATTCTTTTTATAAAAGATGGAACATCTTGAAATTCAAGAATCACTGACCTGAAAATAATTCTTTCATGTTAATTAAAGTGATTAAGAATGGAATCAACACATTTACCTATCGCGAATTTTATCAAATTTTGATATTATCTGATAATGCCCCGGATAAGCATAAAAAGTGAAATCCTTTTCAATCATTTCATCGATTGTTTGTACTTCCTTGTGTTGTCGATTTGATTGTAAGAGGAGAAAGAAAATTCCTTGATAGATTGAACGAACAACCAGCGAATAAATGAGAAACATCATTAATAGAAATCTTGCAAAGTTTCTTCCTGGTAGAATGGAAGTTGATACGCCCATAAACACACTGAACATGTTCAAATAATTATGTCGTACATTCAAACCAAACACAAAGTTCTGAACATCATCAGAACAACGTTTGACAATGAAGATAACAAGAATTCCGATCAGATAACAACTTCCAATCAATATCCACGAGCCAGTACTAAAAGGGAAAGTCAACTTTTCAAATGCTGTCAAGTCTTGTCCAGGTGGAATGTTGAATGCGACAGGTTCAACTAAATAAGGCGCTGTGCTGTCCAAAAACTTCAATCTCACTGGTATCATCCACCAATTCGTGACTGATAAATCACTGTCACCATCAATTAATGTTTTTAATGGTCCAACAGCTGAACCATTCTCAAGCAGATATCCTTCGTGGCCAATGAAGCTATAATTAATTTTGAAGTTCAAATACTCTGCTATCGTTTTAATCATAGAAATATCTTGTCCACTTAGCTCACTACTTCCATTACTTAATTTCTTTTCAATGACAAATGGCGGTGCACTATTAGCAACAGCAACTCGAACATAGCAATCGTGCAAGTTTCGCATCTTTTGTGGATAAAAATATTTCAAATTCTTTACAAATTTTCCTTTAACAAACTTATTGACAGTTATGGCTGACGTGTCATTGCAGTTCAATTTGTTAAATGGCATGAAGGGTTTAACAGTTACAAAACGATTTTCCTTCTGTTGATACATTATATTGACGTTGTAAACTTGAATATTCCAAAACAGTTTGAAAATCATTTCGATCTCAGGAATTTTTCCATTGGCTAGGACTATGAGAAAATATCCGTCATGTCTAATGATGTTGTTTTCAGAGATTTTCCGGAATATTTCCAAAAAGTCATCAAATGAATTTATTGTGAAGACACCACAAAGTATTGGATCAATCGATTCACTTTTTATGCTTGTTGAAGTCTCAAACAAGATCGAAACTTTAGCTTTCTCGAAAGCTTTCATTAATTGATGATTTGTGAAATCCTTAAAATCATATTTGCAGTTATCTGGTGAAATCAAAACAACAGAAGAACTGTGTTGTGACAGAACATTTGAAATAATCTCATCAACCGCAAGTGTGAGATTTATCGTCAATTCATCAGTTACACTTTCAATAGTTAAGCAAGAAATATGTCGAGAAATAAGAAAAATAAAGTAAATCAAAACTTTCATGTTTACTTTTTCAAACGCTCAAAATTAGACTGGAAAATCTTTTAGTTTTTCTATTTAATAAAAAAAAACATAAAATTAATCAATTTAATTAGATAATTGAGTTGTAATGGCTAATCGTGACATCCAACATTGATCTAATAATTTTAGACGTGACATCTCCAGAATGAATTCAAAAAAGCTTATCAAACTCCCAATAAAATATTTATTCAACTCCGACAAGGCAGGTAGGATTGTTTTGGGAAAGTTCTAAGAAATCACGATGAATTTCAATATAAAATAAATTAAAGGAAGACTTTTTCATGGTTACTATTTTAACTTTAATTCACTTAACTTCGATGTGAATTGAAATTAATACCAGGAATTAAATTATTCTTCTTTCAAGAATTCCTTTATGTCGAATTATTCTGACAAAAATAAATGAGTCACTGTGTAACGTCTGACAGAATCAATAGAAATAATTGAAAATATTACTTCTATACTACAATAGAATTTTTGACATTTTTAAATTTATCGTTTTCATAAGCTTCAATGAACGACTGAAAAGCAAAATCAATTAAAGCTCAAAGAAAGTTTTCATGATTTTATTTTGCAAAACATTTTCAGTTGATTATTGTGATAACTGGAAATAAATTGTTACTAACCGAACGACATTATTTTCAGTTAAATTAAATAAATTTTTAATGTTAATTGAAGGCCACCCAAATATTTTTATATACACAAATTAATTTATTAATTATTTCTTCTACAGAACAAATTCAACTTGAGCGATTGGTAATGTCGCTTGTCAAATATCATTAATTACTGATTGTGCTTACTAATCATGCTTCCATGTAATTAATTAAAGTCGTGTTTGAAAACGACCGCAATAATATTTCACCCATGAAAATGATTAAGCTGATTGAATATCCGAAAATTAAAACTTGAAAGCATCCTGTCAATTGGATTAAACTCAAAACTTTTGGATTATCAAAACTTTTAATTTTTAAAGCTTGTTTATCAATATCTCGATAATGCCACAAGTCAACAAGTCCAGCTGCAGTGAAGACATCAATATTGCTGTTGATTTCATTAAGAAGATAAAAGTCCTTCAAGGTGTACATTACAATTGGAGCGATGAGAACAACGTCATGACAAATGAGATAACGAAAGTCTTCAGACATCTTTTGATTATGAAAAGCTATCATTGTCATTGAATCACCTAAAGCTCCAAGGAATTCAGGATTATTTAATATTCTGTTGGCATATGAAATTTTATCTTCTATGGAGATCTTCACAAGTCTACATGTGAGAATGAGGATTGAATCATTAAATGGAACATTTCAAATAAATTCATCTCTAACCTTCGTTTGATCCCTTCAGTTCCTTGAAACAAGTCAGATAATCCCGAGTAAACATAAAAAGTAAAATCCTTTTTAATCATTTCATCAATTGTTTGTACTTTTAAATGATGTTTGTTTGATTTTAAAAGCTGATAGAATGAACCTTGGTAAAATGATCGAATGACGAGAGAGAATATTAAAAACATCATGAGAAGAAATCTTGCGAAAGTCCTTTTAGGTAAAGCATGATCAGAAACTCCGATAAATGCTGCAAACATGTTCAGGTACGGTTTTTGTTTGTCGCGCCCAAACACAAAATGTTGATACTTAATTGAAGATCTACCAACAACAAAGATGACTACAAGACCGAAGGAGTAACAAGTTAAAAGTAAAATCCACGCATGCAAAGTCATCGGATAAATCAATTTCTCAATCGGTGACAAAGGCTTCCCAGGTGGTACAACAAACACGAGTTTCTCACTGAAGTATGGAACAGAATTTTGAAAGAAAGCTGCTCGATGTTCCTTCAAATACCAATCAGATATTGACAAATCTGCTTCTTTATTAAGAAGAGCTTTTAATGGACCTTTAGATGTTCCATTTGCAAAGAAATATCCTGAGTGACCAACATAAGTAAAGTTCAAACTAAACTTCATGACTTCAGACAAACCTTGAAGTAATCTTATGTCTCTTCCACTGACTTTGAGTTTGTTATGTTTCGTATGTGCAACAAATACTGCTGGCTCAGATTCATCCGAAATTGCAGCACGAATTTCACATCCATGAAGATTTCCAAATTTATTTGGGAAGAAATCTTTCACACTTTTGCTGAACTTTTTATTTTTAAATTCATTTACTAAAAGTGGTGACGTATTGTGACAATTTTTTTTAGTAAACGGCATGAAAGTCTTGACTAAAATATTCTCATCATTCTTGTAAAAAATTGCATTTGCGTTGTAGATTTGAATCTTCCACAAGAGTCTCCAAACTTCTTTCAGTTCCGGGATTTCACCATCAACGAACACAATCAAATAGTATCCGTTAAACCAGAAGAGCGCTGAAGTCATTCGGTTATAAATTCGCATGAAGTCATCAAAAGAGCCAGCAACAAAAATATTGAAACGTCTACGACGATTAACTTGACCTAACTTATCAATTGATTCATAACGTGTTGGCACCTTCGGATGTTTGTCAATAATCCGAAAGAATTCACTCGTAAAATCCATCACATTCTTTGAATTTTTATTCGTCAACATTACATTTATTGCCGCGTATCCATCAGAAAATATTTCATTGACAACATCATAAACTGCATCGGCTAAGTTTTTGTAATTATTTTCTTTTCGAATAAATCTTTCTGAGCTTAGGGAATAATCGTAAAATAAGCAAAGACAAAGAAAGGAAAAGACCTTCATTGTTCGAAGCCACTAAACGATAAACTGAATAACTGAATGAAAATAAATTTGATGTTAAGAAATTTATCATGTTAATAATTATAACAATTAAATATTCCCGCCTATTACAACTTGTGTAAAAGTAAAACAATGAAGGATGGACAAACTTGCTTTGTGATACTTTTAAAGGTTGAAATGGCGTTTCATACTTGCTTGTATTTCAATAGCAGATAAATGAAATATAAATCATTAATTTATTAGATCATCTACTACTAAGTATTCAAAAATCTGTTTATGAATACAAAAAGCCGCATGTTGCCTTCACATTTGTTTGATAAGAGACAAGACAAGACAAACATTTTGTGTGAAATGCGATGAATTGTAATTATGTACTTCAAGTATCTTCATTATTCACTACAATGATTGAAATAATATTTACCAATAGTTTTAACAGAAACTTCAATCATCGTAGCTCAATAAACTGTCAGATATGTCAAATTCCTTCAATCACTCATTACTCCACTTAGTTCAAGTTTTAATTGTTGTGATGATTTTTCATTTCTTACATTACAACATAAATTAATTGCAATTCATTCAAAAAGCATTTATTGTAACTGTAAATAATTCGAATCTATGATTTCGATACTTAGTTTGTAATTAGCAGTGAAACATCAACGTCAGACTAGTAAATTACGAAATTAGAAAGATTTTTTCATTCTTGATTTGATAAAGAGCTTTGGTTTGTTGTAAATCAATAATTTTTGAAAACAACTTAACACTACCAAGTCAAGCTACCAAGTCATGATAAAAACTAAATTTCTATTTTTAAATAATCAATCTTTCAACTTAAATCATCAGCTATTTGCATAATTTTCCCGCTTATATTCTTTGATGATTTCGTTAAAACCTGCGATGTATTCAAAAATATCTTTTCGATCGATTGTGTTGGAAGATTTTTTGTAATTCTTCACGCCTCTTTCATCATGAGGAAGCTTTAAAGATTTTTATGTATTTTATTTCTGTTTAATCTTCAATGTGAATGATGAGATTATAAAACAAATAAATTCACGAGTCATTGACGACATCTTTAGGATTTGTTGCGGTTTCTTTCCGAAATCAATTGTACTGTTAATCTTTGATCAAAAATTTATTAAATGCAATAACAAAATGTTTCATGTTTTAAGTCAAACACTCCATTAATGGATTCAAAAGTTTTTCGTGTTTGTCGCATCATAATCAAGATTCCCTTCGGCTGTTTTTGTTTTGTTTTCATTTCTTTGATTTCGAAACGACTTAATTTCATCAAAAAGTATCATAAACATTCGGCGACTTTCAAAAAAACTATTCAAACGTTAAATTCGATCTGAATTCATTTATAATTGTAATTCCTCGACATAACATGTTTTGTTTCTTGCCTTTCATCTCATCTAATCGCTAAGCTAACGGCATTAACTTGTACAAAAGAGTTGTCTTTGATGGACGGAATCAATCAAACGTGACATTCCTTTTTTGGATTCTAATTTGACTTTTCATTAAGGTCATCGACATTACAATTTATTTGCAATTCACTCTGCTGGGTATGATGAGTTTTATCGTCGTAATAAATGCGAACATACTCGCATACATAACTCAGCATTCATTTTACAACATGTCTCATCTACAGAACGATATTCTTTATGACTTTCCACATGGATTTCCTAAAAAGTATGTTAACAACAGTTCATAAAAGTAAAATAATTTTGAAGCGTGAGGAAATAAATAATTTTACAACAGGTTAATAAAATTCATTAACAAATGACTGATTTTTACAACATGAATTTGTGTGAGAGGAAAATCGACCAAAAAAAATAAAAGAAACTTTTCAGAAATTTTCCCCCTCACGAAATCGTCAGCATCATTAGGAAGAGATTGGATCAGGAAATTCGTGCTGATGATTGAGAGTCGTTTGAGTTTATGGACTAAAAATCTAACAGAGACACGTTTGAGATGTCGTAGCATGTGTGCTTGCTTTATGTCCACATTGACCCTCGCAAAAAAGAAACAAAATTCCATTTCAAGGGTGTTGGAAGAAGACAAATGTGTTCCATTAGCTTCTACTTTAATGAATCTTTCCCGAGAGGAGAATGAATCTCCCTAAGTGCAAAAATAATCATAACAACGATTATTCAGCAGATGATTCACAATATTCACGTATTTATTCTCTAACATAAAATTAATGAGAAATAGAAATACTTACAAGACAGAGAGAAGCACAAAAAAATTATTTACAACGTGAGCGAAGGCAATTTAGTTAGCTCATCATTTTTCTGACTTGGCATAATCTTTTTAGCTTTTATGCAGAAAACAAATAACTCAAGAAGATGAAACAAATAAATAATTGTTAAAGGTGATGGAAATGGAAAGATAATTGCGCATCCTCCAACATCAATCATACAACGATGAACCGCAGAATGCAACTCATGCGAGAAATTGGATCTACATTGAAATTGGATTGTGTAAATAAATAAATATTTATGGAGTGTACCAGCGTGTTGGTGTCGATGATATCGTATGATGGAAACCTAAATCTAAACCACCAGGGTTAGTGATTATTTCATTCAGATAAAGTTAACTTAAAACTTCTTATTCCTAATTGCATAAAACTTTGAAACATTTCACACATCGTTAAGTGTCAAAAAATTAAATAAAGAAACAAGTTAACGACTCGATGATGACGCGAATTTAATTGAACAAACAAAGCAAATTTAAATTTTATAGTTTTGATGACGTTTCTTTGAAATGAATTTGAAACAAATGTCTTAACAATTGTCAATGAGTCATGCACAAAGATCTTTAACTGCTTTTTACACCACATATGAATGAATAGATGGAACTGTGTTGGATGCCTGGCAATAAGCGAAATTGGAACGTAATGAACAATGAGCAATTCACATTAAACTTTACTGAATATTAACTTTTCCCAACAAAGGCAATATGACAGTGACGTGTGGGAATTTAATTAAAATGCTTAGAAATGTGTCATGACAACAATCTCCGTCACTGCAACAACGTAAATAATGTAATTAAGTTTTTTTTTCAGCAGTTGTCTTTACCATTAATGGAAAAATGTGATTCAATCACTCAACTTTGCTAACACCTTTCCTCAAGGCAATGGATCAATAACTTTTCGTCGAATTAACGCTTTTCAACTTGAAATTCGCATCTCACTACCTAGAATATTTGAAATTGATCAGAAGTCTAAAGAACTGAAATTCGATGCCGTCCCGCAACCAATTAGATTGTTGAGAAGTTTCATTTTTCAGTAATTTGATTCCTATACAGATGGTTTCATTCGATTGGTTTGCCTTCAGATGTTTAGTTGAGTTATAAGTTAAAGCAAATTAAAGTTCTGATCTGCCTTCACATTATTCGATATTTTTATATGGCAAGGAGATCAAAATAGTAAAATTCATGCTTAAGTCGTAGTCAAAACCTTTACTAAAGGTTTATGTGTTGATTGAGATCTGAAATGTTGCCAACAACTTGCGTTAAACTCTGACAAACATTTTGATTGAACGATTACGTCAAGATTTATGTGAGCAAATAAAATAAATGAAATGCTCTCGCGTGATGTTGTGAAAAATTTGAAGTTCAAGTGCATAATTCGCAAATATTCCACTGTCAAATTGATTAATTAGACGCGCCTTGTTGCTCACTAAATTGGCAAGAAAAAAATAACAAAATTGTCGACAACATTTTGGGTAGAGTTTGATAATGTTACATTAATTAATTTTTAAGGCGATGAACAACTTTACCCAACCTTAACCTTATTGTCCGTGCTTGCTTGATTCGGTTGGTTATGCACTGACAGTTGAAAGAAGCAACAGATAATTAAGCTGTTAATTAAAATTGATGAGTTCTAAGAAAATGACGAAATTATGACAGACAACAATCAAGAAAATTACAATTTGTTGCAGTTATCAACGTCGTTCAATTACTGAAACTAAATTTATTATCCAGGAAATTGTATTTTGAAGAAATCCAATATTTGCTTTGTTCTTATAAGTAGTTCTAACAAGTTGACATTGTCAAAGCATAGTTAAATTGTTTGCAATTTGTCTCCAATAACAATTAACACATTTCCAACTCGCTGGCGTTCCCTTTTTTTAGCAATCGCCTTCGTTTATAATTCATCAAGAGTAATTTAATCTGTGTAAATGTTTATGGAATTTTTTCAGTTCTCAAGATGAAATTGATGGATGCTTCGTGTATATGTAGAAGCCACTAAAGCAAATGGGAAACAAGAAAAGTTTCACGACACACATTTATGGGAATATCCAATTGGATACACACAACTTGTGTTCATTTGTTTATGTTAATTTCTGGATGTTTGTTTACTTTGTAGGTTGTAATCAAACACCCGAATAATTTAGATTTAAACAAAATCAAGAAGGATGAAACTGGGTTAGACGTGCATTACGACATGACATGTTCATCTCAGCTGATACTTGTTTATAAATAATTTTAATTATGACTATCTGAGGTGAAAGAAGAAGAGAGAAAAACTTTCATTTGATTCCACTTCAGGAAATAAAGTCAGAACCAGTTATCAGTAACAGTTTCGATCAATTTTGTTCCAAGTGATTAAACGATTACATCATGACATCAATATGTACTTCCTATTAAACATTTTTGGTAATCGTTACACCTTTAAAGTCTCAAAAATAATATCAGATAAATCAATGAACTGTTATTTTACAGTAAATTAAAATTTTATTTGGCTTCGACCCATTGGCGACAAATTTTAAATTATTCTTACGGTTAGTGGACACATTAATTGCATTACTTTTGGCTCGTATTGGTTGGCGCTGAGGGTTGACTATAAATGGAATATCGTCATTCTTAGTCACACAACGAAGTGAGCCAACAAACAATTAGCAACAGGGATGCACTTGTTAATAATGAAGCATTTCTTGTTGCATAAATCGAAAGGAAATTATCTTTGAAACAGGAAATATCTTTCTTGAAAGAAAAAGAAAATAGAAATGACTGAATTAATATTCCTTCATTTATGCGTTTGAAATCGTCGGGAGTGGTGGAAACATAAATTTTTATTTTTTCATTACACATCGTGCGTTTCCTCTTGTGAAAAGATTTCAGTAACATTCATTGTTGCTTTTATCATTTTTTACGCATCAAAGAAGTTCACCGACCCTTTTGAAGTTTAATTAAAATAAAATATCTTTTGAAATATGAAATCTGATTCAGACTGATGCTGACAATTGTGGAACTCATATGTACATAGCCTTTTATGTTTATGTTGAAAGTGACATGAATAACTTGAGATAACTTTCCTTTCAATTGCAATCTATCAACGACTCTCATACATGGGCTTTAAACGCCTTTTAATGACCAACTTCTGGTTCATTACGAGGAAAGCATATGAACGTAGTAATAACGCGTTGACAAAGTATCGCGACAATCAGAATTGGATTTCATTTAAATTTCTCAGCGTAAAGCTTTTTTGTAGGTCACGATGGTGAAAGAAAGTGTGTGTCACGCTTTTAGGTACAAGCAAACAGTCGTAAATTATCAAACAGAAAATCAATAGTTGGGTGAGCTAAAAATGCTTTCTGTTCGCGACTCGAGTTGCCGGTTGCTACAATATATGAGAACAGTTCACGAAATTTTCTCCAATCCCAAAAATATTTTTCAAATTCTTTGTTTTTTGAAATCGAATTCTTTTAGTCTGCATTGAATGAAATTTCTTTAATGAAGCATTTCGCTTAACAGCTGGTTCTCATCACGTACACAGTTGCACAATTCGTTTGAGAAGAACTGAAACTTCTTTCCACAGTGTCTTGTGTGTGTTTGACTGTCTAAGGTAGATTAAGTTGTAAAGCAATATTTATGACAAATGGTAAGCGATAAATGAATAACAACGTGAATAAAAGCAAACGTTTGCACAAGAATTCGCTGTTAAATTGTCTGTACATTGTTAGCTGTTACAGTTTTATTGAGAGTCTACGAATATTGAAATATCTTGATCAAACAACTTGGTTTAAAAGGTTTAAACAAATTAAACAATTTCACGATTGCGAATCTAACAAATAGACAATTTGTAGTCGTGAGTTTTTAAGGCAATTAAGTTTGAATACTATAATTACGTTTCTTCAATTTAACATGACAATACCTGTATGTAGTCAATGACATTACAAAACATTGTTGTTGATTTTTTTTGGGATCATTGATGACAACTTTGGTAAATGTAGCATGAAACAATTTTACTCAATCGTCATCGTCGATTGCGTGATTCAATTATAGATGTTGAATATCTCTTCGTAATTGAATTAAATTTATCAATTTAGGTGTACTCACCACAACATTCCAAGAACCCTTCAACACGACTTGGAAAGGGAAAGTTACTCTTTTTTCTCGACATTTCAACTCTTTATTTATATTCCTCTTCTTAATGTTTCATTCACCTTTCTCCATTCATCAGTTAATTTGAATTCTTTTCTAAGATATTCTCTGACATCGCATTCGTTTTACAGTTTCCTTTGAAGAATCTCACAAGAAGCAATGATCTGTGAATAAGAAAAAGAAAAGAAAGATTTTATGTTAAAACTACAAATTTTCAGATTAATAAAATGTTTTGATAATTTATTTGAAAACTTTTAAAAGATTTTTCGATTAAGAATAGTTTGGTTGAATTTTAAGTTTTCTTAAAATTTTATAGCAACAAATAAATGTAAATAAGAAAGCAATCACTTAAATCGCTGTGTACTTAACAGAAATTATCTTTTCTTGACGTTAATAGCATCTTTAAGATATTGATGTGAATTAACAGAAGCCACAAATGCGAAGAAAATATTTTAACGCGTTGAAACAAACGAAACTGATTCTAAAGTTCAATGTCTTTGATGTCGTAAATGATGGTAATGAACAATGTATTCGTTATATTCATGATTTGCAAATATATTTCATATTATTCTTTCTCACATCACATCAAACGTATGATGATTATCTTTAAAATAAGCTAATGAAGTGGTGGTGTGGATATCATGAGAGTTGTCTAGTGGATTCGCATATCGTTAGAAATGACATAGCAAAGTCGTTTTGAGTAGAAATGAAATGATGGTACTTAAACACGAGTGACTTGAAAATGAGGGTGAAGAAGTTGAAGCTTGATAAACAAATCAAAAAGAAGTAAACTGAACATTTTATGAAATTTGCACGCAAATGAATGAAACTTGTCGCTTTAACCAAAAAAAAATTTCTGAATAAAAAGTTGTCGCATTAAATAACTGAATAGAAATTTACATAAAACATTTATGCATACGTTGAATAATATAAAAGGAAACGTGATAAAAATATTTATTTACATTTGATAACAATGCGAATAAGAGATTTGAAAGAAAAAGTGAAAAAAATAGATCATGATTTGCCTTCAATCACGAAAGCAACAAAAAGAAATCAATTTCAATTCCAATGCTTTGATTAAATTCATCATCGCATTTATTGGAGGTTGAGTTAAATATGAAAACAAAAAAATCAATGAATGACTCGTTACGTGCTATTTATTTATAAACATACATAACTTGTAGACTTGAGTTTTGATTTTCATGATTGTAGGTTTCTCATATTCAACATGGTGTCACTCAACTATTTATTATCAAGTCTATGACTTGTGACTATCAGTAGCGAATCTTGAATTGCGATTCTCTCTGTCGACACGCGATTTTTATTGTGAGAAGTTGTAAATTAAATTAATTGTCTTTTCCCTACCACACAACACGTTTTTATGAGTGTTTAATGACTTCTGTCCCTGACATCGTCTCCCTTCCTTTTTTTCAGGTCAACTGATATAATGAGACAAATTCTTTTAAAGATTCTCGTTCATAATCCGATTAATTAAATAAAATAAACATAAATTTAATCTTATGTTTTATGATATTATGTTTAAGATATTTTAATTCTCTTTTTATTACAAATGTTCGCCCTACAAAGCAACTTCCGATGCGAAGTGAAATGTGAAGTGGCAAAGAAAGAAAAAAGAAATTGGAATGGAAACGAAACAGAAAAATCTTAAGAATTTCCATTCATTTCTCATCAATTGATTTCATGCGAGCTATTTTTAATGCGTTTGTTGATGCCGTTAGAAATGTGATTGGAAATTGGAAGCATTTATTATTTAGCTGAATGTTACAAGTGGATTAACATTCTAAGGAACTATTCGATGGGAAAACCGCCACATGTCAATATTTCCATTTATTGAAATTGAGTTGTAACGAATGAGTGTGAGGAAATGAGGAAAAAGTGTTCTTAGATTACATCGACGTCTTTATTATTGTGTTGATTGATTCAGATAAGCTAATGACAGTAACGACCGAGACATAAGCTGTGAAAAGTTATTCAATTCAGTTCGAACTTTTCTAATCAAGCTAATCAAATGTTACGAAGCAATTTTATGTTGAGGTCATCAAGGAGTGTAGTTTGCTCACATAAACGTTTATTAAGCTTACTTCTAACTTTTTTTATTTCTATTTTGAAACGTTTTTTATTTCATATCTACCACAATTGAGTTCAACTAGAAATATAAAAATTCATAAAGTTCATGGTAAAGCTAAATTTTTTGACTGTCATGTTAAGCATTAATTAATCAATCAATCAAGATTTGAACTTTCAATCATTTCTTGCATAATTTGTGATCTTACTTCGACAGTGAACGATTAACATTTGAATTTCTATCACCTGCGAACGAATTTTAGACAACAGTTCATTATAATAAAATATTTATATCTGTTTGATGATGTTTTACACATTTTTATGATGTGTAACGCCTCCACAAACTCTTCACTATGTTCAGAACGTTTTATGACAGTTTTCATGATGAAATATGATTTCAATTTAAAATGTCTAACACGAAAATGTGAAGCAAATGATTACTAATGGCGATATTATTGACCGTATTTTATAGCTTTTGAATTGCCCTAATAAGGTCGATCTTTTTCTTTTTATTTCCGGGCTTTTTATGTTGCATCATTTTCAATCAAATACAATCTATTCAACAATTGCTTTAGAAAGTTGAAGCATTAAATTATGTGTAATCAATTTTATCAAAGATGTCGAAATCATTGATAAATGAACGTTGAGATTTACATAACAAATGTTGGAAAAATATTCAAATTCCTTCTTTTGTTCATATTTATCATGAACATTGCACACATTTGTAGTCAGAAAATAATGCTTAGAAGATTTAATTCAATAATAAATTGTTTTAATCACAGAAGTCATCCACAATTCTCATCAAATATTTATTTCCAGTTGATAAGCTTGAATTATTTGATATCAAATGTTTCATTAACTAATTCACTCCCTTTCTCTTTCATGACAATCTGATTTTAAAAAATAATTTTCTTAATGCTTGCATCATCACGTTTCTACCGTTTTTCAATCCAGTCATGAAACATACTTGCGTCATTGTCTGATCGACATGATTTATTGGAGAAGTAAAGTTTAAGTCTCAAGTGACATTGAACGATAAAACTATTTATGAAAACTAGGTAGATATTTGAAGATTTCATAAAAAATCTTCATGTTCTTCTCCTACACAACATCTTGAAACCTTTTTTCCCTTCGCTTTTTTTCTTACATTTTTATTTTTAGATCTTGCTTAGTTTTTCCAAGATAATAAATTCATGCAACCTGAAACCTTAATAGCGATAAAATTTACTCGTCGTTCTTACATAGACATAATTCAATTTCAAGTCTCATGAGTTTACACCCTTTACGACAAATTGTTATCCTACTTAGAATTTATTTCCTCGTGCACCATCATGACAATGGGGATCCCGTCATCAATCCGCAACATAAAGGATTAAGTGGATGCAAGGAAGAAGCACGTTCTAAACTCCCACACAAATGTTCTTTAAGAGTTCTTTTTTTGTGAATGGAATGAACATTCTGACGTACGAAAAGATTCTAAAAATAGAATCATTGATTTCTTTTTCTTTTGAACGTGAGCATGGAAAAATGTAAAAGATTTCATGGAGAAATTGAAAATTCTTCTTTTATCGAGTTTGAGTTTTGAAATCAGAAACTTTCCGTTGATGGAAAAACATGAAAAATCGCAACAACGCAGCCCTTGAAAGAAAAAGAATTTGATGAGTGAAAATAGCAAAAACAAAGACAGAATTTTCCTTTTTCTTTTACTCCAACGTTGAGTGTTGGTTTATTAAATTTTTTTTGATTCCTAAACTCAAAGCAACGTAAATTTTGATTACCTTCTGCTCTCTGCTTTATGTTTACTTTGTAACTTGATGCATAATTTATCCTTGTGGCGTTCGTGATGAAACAGAAAAAAGAAGCAATGGAAAAGTGAATCTATGACTCATTCTAATATAGAAGCGGTTTCCATGACAACGAAAGGAAAATTCTCCAACACAATGAGAGGTTTAATAGATTTTAAATCAGCAGTAAGAACATAATGACGTCATTTACTGTAATTTGCTAAGTTATTAGTATTTTTTATTTGAAGCATGAAGTAATGTAGATAATAATGAATAACAAGTCCACATCTTCGTCGAACTTCCATGTGAAAAAAAAGTTCAGAAATACGAGATGAGATAATCTAGAATCCAGTTATGTATCATCTAATGGAATCATATTCCCCTTCATTGTTCATCCGATCCCGCTTTTATTTCTTGCTAACAGTTTAAGATGGATCAAATTCTCAATTTAATTCTCCTTCAATTATAAGAATTTTACACTTCGGAAGTTTCATCAAATTTTACGATTCTTTGTGCATTTTAAATTGAATAACGTGATGAATTACCAGCATCAATGCCAATTTCTTTGTATTAGAAAAATTCATTGAAAGAAATTTAAATATCAAATAGTGAGGGAACAAAAAATCTCAATTCGAGTTATCAGAAAGACAAGAAAACAAGTTCAAGAACACGACAACTTCTCGCAATTTCGACTTGTTCACGCGCAGACTCAAAGGGGAAGTCATCTCAGAAAACACTAGGAAGGTAGATTTAAGAGAAGCAACATAAAAAATGCAAATTCTGCACAATCTATTCCATAATTCATTAAATTGCCAGCTTATTGTGTAAGCATTTTCTGAAGTAATTCTCATTTATCTTTAAACAATTCCTCATCTCATTTATATTGAAGCAAAATACAAAGTAAACAGAGATAATTTTGTAATTATTTAATTAAGTTTTATTAGTTTTCATCCTAACTATTTTCGGAGATGGTACAGGGAATGAGAATGAACGTGACTTGAAATAGGTCAAAGCACGATGTTTTAGTTCAATTAAAGTTTTTTTAGTTTCTTAGGAAATTAACAAATTAGTTTGGAAGTTTAAAAGAGCGAACATTAACTGCAATTGAAATAATTAAATGAAAGAAAAGTTAAAAAACTGATAACATGTTATCAGTTTAAGTTTAGCAGGCAAACATAGCGGAACCATCTGCTTGTTATTTATTACATGAAACGATAACGCCGACGATGTTAACTGACTTAATATTTTGTTTTGAAAATATCAAAATTTATTATAAATTGACACATATATAACGATAAATGAGAGTTTTCATGCCAAACTTGTCTCTCCAATCGAATAAACATTAAACCCTGAAGGGAGATAAAATTATATCACTTCGTGAATGAAATTTATGTGATGTGAAGAATGTAGGCCTTTGCTTAAGTATTTAGATATTTATTATAATGAAGATTGAAATTTAAACCTTTGCCAAATAGAACATCGACCTTAAAAAATTGTGTAGAACGTACTTAAGTTATTTTTGAATTGTTTTCAATGTCAATTACTTTTCAGAGCTTCACGAGCATTTCTTAGAAACACTTTAAGTTTTACATTTTTTTGTCTTGTTGCTTGGTTTTTTCGTCTTCATTGGATGAGAATTTGGAGAGTTCAACATTTAACAAGAGACACATTTCTGTTTATCTTTAACAAAGCAATTATCATATTTTCGCGACATTCGTTCCCTTAGATTATTTGCCGATTTCAAGTTGTTATGTTTTGCCGTCATGATTTTATTTACGGACTTAATTGATTCATCGTGATTTCCATGTGTGCCACACAAATTTCGAGTTTTTCAAGAAAGTTTTGAATCTTTATTCGGTATCTTTCAGGCGCTTCTTTCCTTTCAAACAATCAAAATAAAAAGGAAAATGATGTCACATAAATTGAAAAATAATTTTCTTAACAGCTTTTGACGCCTCTTGAACGTTAATGCGGCGATATCCGGTCAATCGTTATCTGCTTAATGTTACTGTCTTCTTCTCTTATGCACTGCATGCACACCTACTTCCTTCATCGGAATAGCCGGAATCATGCTGTTTCCATATTCAATTAACTGATCAGCTTATAAAAATATTTACATTCATATCCCTAAAATGGATTTTAAAGTGCCCATAAATTTCAAATAATCTAAACTTGACTTTAAAATCATTTTTTGGTCTATTTTGGCACATTAAACAGCTCCAATCGGTGGTTTATTTAACGATTAAATAAGAGGCCACTTGTGATAAAAAAAATCTGTTCGTCTATTTATTTGCCGACAAAGTCGCTTTTGCTTTCACATACTTCATCAGCTAAGCTTTATGCAAAAGTTTTAAATAGAATTCCACACATAAAATCCATCCATTTAAGGTCAAAATTCAATCAGAGACTCTCACAAAACAAACTAAAATTCCATTAAGCTATTTCTACCTATCAGAGAATCTAACGGAAAGTAAAAGTTACCAAACAAGTTTCTTATTTTTTCTTCTTCCTTTCCTATCGCTTTACTTTACTTTAAAGTTCAGCAAAACGCTATAAGGCAGCTAGTGATTAATGATTTGTTTGGGCAATCCTAGAGGTTTGACTCCATTCAATAAATTAATCAGAAATATCTTATCGCAACAACGTTATCGATTTTCACTTCGACTATGGAAATTTGTGTGAAGAAAAAGTTTCTCAAACTCTCGAAGCTTTAATTTATGCGCGGCAGGAAGTCTCGAGATGAAATTTCCCTTATTTTGCATTATTAAGATGAGACGAAGGTTGGGTTTGTTTACGACATAAATTGTTACCAAATATTGTGAATGTGAGCCTCATCAATTATACATTACTTTCATATAATTACGAACGAAGTTCCAAAAATATTACATCAGAGAAGGTTATCTGAGAAGTTCTTCTTGAACACTTTCTCACCATTATCTTCAAGTTCAAGAAATTATCACCACGACATAAGCTCACTGCCATCAACGTCAGTCATTAACATCAATGTGTTAACAAACATTTTTTTTTGTGGGTCACATGAAACGAGAACAAAAACAAAACTTCTACATCGACATAAAATTAAATGTCCAAGCAAGCAAAAATACGATAAATTTTGATCGAAGACTTTTATCAATCAATTTGAAACAAAAACAAAACAGCGAAAGAGATAAATAATCGATGCACACGATTTACAATGAACCATAACGACCTTGAGATGGTGCAACGGCACATATCGATTCTGAAATCTCGAACCGTTAAATTACTTTTATGGGCCATCAATGACGTTGAACTCGTGATGATTTTGCATAACATTAATGGAGAGAGGCTTAAACGAATAAATCATTTGGAATCTCATGCGAGGAGAATCGAATTTAATCCAATCATTTACATTACAGAAAGTTCATAAAAGGTTTAGAATCGTGAAAAAATTCCAACGATTCTACAAGCAAGCAACTCATCAAAATGAAACGAAATAAACGCCAAATGAAATGCTGCTGATGTAATTCTTAATATTCGCTTTAAATGAGAGCTACAAAGTAATTTTCGATGAAGTACCATACTGGGAGGTAAGCTAGTAGAGTGTTAAGTTACAACAACTAACAAAAGCGATGATCTTTTAGAAAATCTTTTCACACGCACGATTCTTTCTTCGGATTGTAAGTATGAGAATTCCATCACCTTTTATCAAATTACTATTCGAAACGAATTTAAATAACAAATGAAAGCATCAAACGGGACGACAAGGAATTTCAAATGGGACAATTTAGTTCACTTGAATTGATTTAAGAAATGAGAGAAAAATTTTGTGTGTGTTTGATGTAATTGTAAACCAATCGATCACTTTTGCTTTGGTGATTATGGGATTGTTTGTAGATTTTCTGACATTTGTTTGCATAACACTGTCAACAGTTCGCTCTTTAGCCTTGACGACATTGAAAAAAAATATTAATTTCTGTTTGTTTTTGGGACGAAGAAAAGGAACGGAGACGACAAGGAAAGTGATTGAGATGGAATGTTTGGCTACATAGATTGTTTTCGTTTGTCGGAGGTTTTAATTTATCACAAATTATACCGACAATAACATTTCGTACGCTCCAAGAATTCACTTTATACAGGTGCATGACGTTTCCTTGTAACAGGAAATTCGTAAATTCGAAATTTTATATTTGGTTAATTTTGAAAAATATCCTTGAAAACCTTAACAAAGAAGCATGTCATGTTTTGGAGACGAGAAGTCTTTTTATTATTAAGAATAATCTCTCGTCTTAACTTGGGATTCATCATCGTTCTTAATTTGCTACTCAGGTAGAAAAGGAAATTTAAGCATTCATCGATTTTTTCTCATTTCAGAGAATCTTCAAATATTTTACACAAGATCGCATTAGACAAATAAGGATAACAAATAAAAAAGTAGGTTCAGAACATGTTTTGTCTTTTTCTGCACTCTAAAACACAACTCTGTTGAAACTTACCTATGATAATTTATATTCCAATTTATAGTTATGAAAATATTAATTTTTTATAATTTTCCACACGCACTTGAACTTTCTTATCACCAACAGCGGCTGATATGATTTTCATAAATTTTTTCTTTAAAAAAACTCGTTTTTCTTAATCACTTTCGTATTATTTCTTTTTCCAATGATAAATTTTTATTACCACCTAGCACAAACGATAACACCAAGCATAAAGTCACTAAATATTTTCGCAAATAATCTTCATTCTTTTTTCTTTTCGTTTCACAAATTTTTGTTGCACAAGCAAAAACTTTCTTATTATTTGAGAGTCTATTTCTGAACAGATTCTTTATATAGTTTTACCGATAAGATGAAGCATTTCTTCAATGACACAACTGCATGAATGTTAAATAAAATCCTACTTTTTCTTTAAATTTCCCGGGGAATTTTTTTCGTTTCGTTTACCGTCAACAAACAAAAAATCAACATAATCTTCCACTCACGTCTAAATAGCGACTGAGAGAAATAATCGGAAAAACACATGAGCAGAAAAATACTAGAAAAATGTATCGGCGGATAAATGGATATTAAAAAATATTGCGAAATATTTATGGCAAACAACAGACAAAATGTTACATTTCAGTTGCATTGCAACCAAATAAGTGAGAATTGTTAAATATGATAATGTATAATAATGATTAGCGATGTTAAATAATTTACAATTTGCTACTGAAACGTTACAAACAAACTCAATTTAAAATAAAGTTTGCGGCTGAGCGTTTGTTATTGTTTAAGGCGTTTTAGCAGTCAGCTGCAAGTTTACAAAATTATGGAAAATCTTAAAACTAAAGAAGAATTAATTGAATTAATTGATGAAAAGATAACATTGGCTAAATCCTTGGTTGATAAACTTGAAAATGATTTCATTGAAATTGATGGTGGTTTGAAAACAAAGCGAAATATCGACAAAGAAATGAAATTTTTGCAAAAGGTTTGAAATTTTTAATTTTCAAGGTTGCTAGATTTTAATTTAAAACAATTCTCTTAAAGCTTAAAGCTGGATGTCTCAAAAACTGTGATGAACTCGATGTTACCCGAAAGCTCCAATGTACCAATCTCAATTTCTTTAGCCATTTAGTCAACTCACTTTATAATTATGATGACATCAGTTCAATTTCCACTATGAGAAAACACAATGATGAACGCTCAATCAGAATCGATTTCATTTGCAACGATAATCTGACCTGGGTAAAAATAATTGCTCGAAATTCTGAGTCAATTAAAGATGAAGTTCTTGGTCGATGTGAATATGGGTCGAAAGACATTTTGGCTGTTGCTGATGAATTTCTTGATGTAGCTTCATCAGAAATGGCTTTTTTCCGAGCTCCTAAAGTCGTCTTTGATTTCTTGAATCCAATTGATGACAAATTAGAAATAGCATTGGAACAAAAAGGAATCATTCTCGGCCGAAAGTTTAAAGAATTTGATAATGTGTGTAAAGAAGAAATTAAAAAGTTGAATGTCGATATTACAACAATGTTGGCTTATGTCTCAGAATTATCTAATGGTGGTTCTTACTTCAGTTTCAATGAAAAACTTATAAATGAACAAGCAGTAATGGAACGAAAAGCTCCAATAAAGCCCATTTTAGATAACGTTTTTGAAGGAAAAGAACTTATTTGTTGTGAAACAGCTGTGAAGTCATTTGATGAAATTGTGAAACTTCTCGCTGGTCCGAAAGAAAAGAAACGTGCTGAAGAATTTAAAAATCGATTGAAAATTCTCCCAGATGTTGAACATCCTGAAAGTATCATAAATTTAGAATTGTCAGCTCAAATCAAAGATCGTAGTCGTAGAATTTTCGCCTTTGGTATTTATCATCATGCAATCACAGTATCTTCCAATGTTGGGTTCAAAAGAGCTTCAAAAATGCGAAACTTTGATATTCCAATGATAACTCATTCAGCAAGAGCTCTCACTGAGAAGAAACAAATTGAATTATAGTAAGAAATTCTAATTTCATGTTTTCATTTTCTTTTTTGAATTATTTTTATTCTATTTCCTTTTCGAAATTTATTGTGTTATTTAAGTTGTTTAAATTTACAATTTATTCCTTTATTTTTACATTTATTGTCTTTAATATTGTTTAATAACAGCTTTGCTGGAAGACTCGTTTTTTTTCTGATCAAAGTTTTCACATCTATACTAATTTTGTATATCAAGACACAATTTAAACATTAATAAACTATTATGATGCCTTCACCTAAATAAAAAGTTTAATTTCTAGTTTGTGACCAACATTTCCTTTAAGTAAATTTATTTTGTGGTGGCTGCCCACAAAGAGTTTCTGTTGACCTGATTCGTTCAACGCTTTTGCCCAGCAATAACGTTTTAATGTATTTTCGTTTTTATAATTTCGTTATCGTTAGTTCGTTCTGAAATAAAAATAAAAAAGAAAATGAGAAAATTCAATTTAAAAGCTTTTTTAATTAAATTCTTACATTAAGTAAATTATTCGATAATTTTGCTTGATTTTTTCTCAGACTTTTAGCAACATGTGGAAAGTACAATTCGTAATTCATCAAAGCATCGTTGTCTTCAGAAGTTTGTTGTCCTTTGAGAAGACTTGTGAGATATCCAACTGTGAATGTTATAACAAATCCAATCACAACGGTATATAAGTAACTGATTCTGTACAAATAAAAATATCTGAAAGTAAACAATTTTATCTTTAAAGAATATTCAAGTTTATTCAATGACATTCATCTTTACTTTGAGTCGTTTGCGACTACAGCTTCTGGAATGCTTTTCGTAATGTTAAAAATTCCAAATTGAGAGCAGTCTTGAATTGAGAATTCTAAGTACTAAAACAAATAGAAATCTTTGTCATTTCTTCTTAAAAAGAATAAATTTCTAATTTCTTACCGGTGGAGGTGGTTTTGGCTGACCGAATCCAATCCACATGCAAATGACAACTCCGAAAACTAGTCCAATGATTGAACCTTTTTCATTTGCACGTTTTGTTCCCATTCCTAAAGTAAACAATGCTAGAAGTGGACCACCAACAACACCAAATATCGTCAAAGATATTTGAAGAATTCCTCCGATATGTTGAGCGAGATAAGCTGTTCCAATACAAATAATTCCATAAACGCCAGCAATGATTTTTGATGGCAATGCCGATCGCTGTGGTGACATCTTAAGCGGACGTTTCATTAAAAATAAATAAATTGGCTTCACATAATCTTCAATTGTAACAGCTGCAAGTGAGTTTAAGCATGAACTGATACTAGAAAGTGAAGCTGAGTAAATGCCACTGACAAACAATCCAGCAATGCCTGGTATGTGTCCTAAGGCGTCCATCACATAAATTGCCATATTTTGATCACGCTGAGTTATCCGACCAGCTAATAATGGATCGCAGTTTTGGTAATAATAATAAATCACAAGTCCACTGAAGGACGTCAACAATGAAAGTGCTGTAAGTATCGGCCAATTCCACCATAAAGCCATCTGCGCTTCTTTAAGTGACTTCACTGTCAAAAGTCTTTGAACTTGCATTTGATTCACAGCATAAAGTGATAAGTAAGTAAACAATCCGCCGATTGTTTGTGAAAACCAAGAGTGACGAGTAGTTGGATCAGGATTGAAATTGAAGAACTCCAAACGATTTCCATTTGACGCTGCTTTAAAAATATTTCCAACTCCGTCTGCATGAATAACTCCCGAAATTATGACAAGGAAAATTGCAACGAACATCAAAATAGCTTGAAAAACGTCAGTCAATCTGTAATTGTAGCAATAAAAATTGTTTTGCTGACCAATCATAATTAATAAGTAAATAATGAAAACATACAAAACAGCTCGAATTCCACCAATACAACAATAGAAAATCACTGTCAGTCCGATCATGATGATAGCAATGTTCTTATCAATTCCAATTACGCTTTCAAATGCCAAGGCTGGAGCATAAAGCACAATGCCCATGTACAGAATCATCTGAGTGGAGTATGCAAGAGATGCTGATATACGAGCATATTTTCCAAATCGCAATTCAAGGTACTAAAATAATAAGGAGAAGCATTATCAAATGCAACACGTGACGTTCTTGAACAGATAACTTGATCTACTGCTAAGATTAGCAATGGGTCAAGAAATATTCAAACTTGAAGTGATGCAAACCAAATGTAAACAATTCTTTAACGTTTCTTTAATCTCACCTCATAAGCACTTGTTACTCTTAAATTATAGAAAATTGGAAGGAACAAATAAACTGCAATTGGTGTTGCAATTCCATAAGAAATATTAATGATGACAAATTGTGTACCGAACTGATAATTTTCATTAGACACCCCAAGTAAAGTTATTGCTGACATTAGGGACGCCATTAAGCTAAAGGCCACAGGCCAAACCTTAAAATGAATAATCGTTGATTAATTACTTTTTTACGACTGTCAATGTCACAATCATTCTTTACCTCCATGCTGCGACTGGCAAGAAGGAATTCATCTGATGACTTCTGTTTATGTTTATATCGAACGAATCTGAAAAGATTGATAATTATTTATTATTATACGACATAAAACAATTAAATACTTGAAAGTCAACTCACATGCCAATTCCGATGCTTATCAATAACGTCACAGCAAAAACCAAATAATCCAACACACCGAACATTGTGAAGCTGAAATAAATTTAAATTAACAAGCTTCAATAAAAATTGATTAGTTATGATTGAATGAAACTTTCTTTGGATATTAATTTACTGTTTGTTTGAATTAGTTTCAATGCACTTACATCACTTCTTTTTATATTTTCTTCAGAAGAAAAGAATTAAAATTTTGATTGCAATGAAATAAATACGATTTGTACTAAACACATTTCTTTTAGAAATCCTTAACAGAACGATAATAAAATGGCATATTTTTAATTAAATAATAAAACTAAATGCTGTCGTCATTCCAGACGCCAGTATTTACAATGAATAAAAAGGAAAGAAATCAGAGTTGCGAAGAAAATTGTTTTAGCAAGATTTTAGCATTTATTTGACAGACTGACAAAATGAATTTTTGTTTTTGCTCGACATCAAATTATGCTAAATACAACTTTGTGGGTGACCAATTTAAGTGTTTGCGCCGATATTAAAACCTTCATGATGCATTGAAAAAGTTCATTGTTATTTAATTTCTTTAATTTTGTCCTGTATTGTTTTAAGATTTTAAATAAGTTTTAGAAGTTTTCTTAAACTCAACATAGATCATCTTTCCCTCTTCACTGGTCACCCTACTATTGAAAACTGAGTTGGCACAAGTGAAGAAACTTTTCATTTCATGATCAATAGAAATAAAAGATTTTAATTTAAGTTATTTACGAAAATCAAAACACAGAACAACATCTACTGCAACATGTCAAAGTAAGAATAATTTCATTCAAATCTTATCTTGGCATTAATTAAAATTCATAGGAACAACATGTTGAGGATTGAAATAATTAAAAATCTTAAATAACATTTAATTCTTTCTCCACTTTCCAGGGTCACATTTAAAATTACCTTAACATCAGACTCAAAACTTCCCTACAAAGTGTAAGTGTATAATAAATGAAAAGAATTAGATTAAAACTAATTGAATTCTTAATTTTCCAGACTGTCAGTTCCAGAGAATACGCCATTCACAGCGGTTCTTAAATTTGCAGCTGAAGAATTCAACGTTCCACCTGCAACAAGTGCCATAATTACTGATGATGGCATAGGAATTAACCCAGCACAAACAGCTGGTAATGTTTTTCTCAAACACGGCTCTGAACTTCGACTGATTCCACGCGATCGTGTTGGATGCTAACGAGATACAACAATTAATTATAAAATATAAAAGATTTATATGATATTGTCCTTAAAACATTCGCTTTTATTGAACCTTTCTTATGTGGGAAGAATAATATTAAAATTTGTTTAAGCATTTTGTGTTTGTTTTTATATTAAAGAAAGTTAAAATCAATTTTCATTTTCTTATTCTTTGGTTTAAATTGCATTTCACAATTCATTTCAGTTGGTAGCTGACGTGTAGAGGCCTCTCTTGATCTGTCGGTTTCTTACATTTGCCATAGTTTTCAAAGTTATGCTGCGACTCAATCCTGGTGCAATAAATTGAAGGAATTGAGCTGACACTTGCATTAAACAATGTGGGATGTAACCAGCTGTATGACCCGCAAATCCAACTGTCTTCAAAGCAGCTTCTACGAATTGTTTTGGTAATGGTGCCATAAAAGATCCTTTCTTCATTTTCGTCATATTTGTAGCAACAAATCCAGGACAAACTGATTGAATGATCACCCCAACTTTTTCATATTCTGCAGCAAGATCTTTAGAAAATTTGTCAGCAAATGCTTTCGAAGCTGAATAGATGGTTAAATTACTCGCAGGAACAACTGCAGACATCGACGCAATGTTGATTATTATTCCCTTTTGACGTTGAACCATTTGCGGTAAGATAATACTGCACATCATCGCCATTGATGTAATGTTACATCTGATGATATCTTGAATCAGTTTTTCACGGTCTGGGATTGCAAGGAAGAAATCTGGACATGAATAACTAACACCAACGTTGTTCACTAGCACTCCAATTTCCTTTCCCTTAATGCGATCCTTCACTTTCTCATAAATTTCCGGTCCTGATGTGAAGTCAACATCAATAACTGCAGTGTCAACATTATAAGCCTCTTGTATTTCCTTTGCAACTGCTTCAAGCTTTGAAAGAGTACGGGACACCAAAATAATGTTCATTCCGCGTTGAGCAAGCTGTAAAATTAAATATTGGAAGAATTTATCAAAGGTTTTGTCGTAAAATTAATAGAATTTTAAATGACATTAACACATGTGACGGTTAAGGTGAAGGAAACAAACATTTGCCAATTTCAATGTTGAATGCAATCATCGCAATAACTAAACGTATTTAACATATTGTTTGGTGTCAGAAAAGGGGTTTTTTACGACTTTATCTTAGGTAATTAAATGTACTTAAAGAATGATGATGCATAATCAGCGTTAGAAATTTATATTTCCACGATTACCGAATTTAACAAATTTATTTCGATGAGCACTCATTGGCTCAATTAATTTATGTTACACATTTTCATTGATTAAATGGTGAAACTTTCAATTGATTTCTTACCGATTTCGCATATTCCTTTCCAATCCCATCAGTGGCCCCAGTGACAACTAAAATTAAAAGAAAGTTAAATTTTCTGTTTTAGGCATGAACTGTCATGATCTTATCATAAACGTAAATTACAGCATAGCGTGTGTGACGCAAATATCTTCTTACAGACAAAATTTTATGATATTTCTTGAAATGTTCTTGACAGTGAAGAGAAAATCAATTTCACTGGTTAGAAGTGCGTCATCAAAAGTAAATATTTATGTATGTGCATTAAATATCTCAGCAGCAATCTTATAAATAGATATTATCAGTCATCAGCATAAATTTTTTATGAAATGTTCATCACTTCACATTTAAAATGCTTGTAACCTAAATAATATTGTCATTGTCGTCATATTTCTTTTTCAAATATTTATCCAGAAATTGTAATTCAATTCGATTCGAAGTTCAAATGTCGATTGAAAATTTCCATTACAAATTTTTTTAAGCTTCAACGTGTGTTTAATTTTCAGACAGAGAATTGGGCAACTGATAAAAACTTCCACGTTATCATTTAGGTTTAAATGATAAGCCAAAAAATGAAAAAAATGTTTATGCATAGTGACATAATTGAAAGTTTGAATTGAAAACTTACGTGCCCATCTTCCATAACTAGAGAAATTTATTGATTTTCCAAATCGTGGGCCTAAAATGTTCTCATAAATCCAACGAAAAACTCCTAAAACTGTCTGAATGAGTACCACAAAAGTACAGAATGTTCCAATTAATCCACAACAAGACATTTCCTAGCCTCTTTCTGCTATTATTTTTAATTAAAGAAATTTCACAAAAGTACTTCCAACAAAATGCCGGACAAATAAATTAAATTATGTGAATTTAGGTTCGTGAATGTTTTACGTCGAGAGTGATAAGACGACTAAATGCCGGGGAAATATATTTAGAATTTCGAATGAAAAAACATCATTCTTTACTCTCACAGTATTCACTGCACATGTGCGAGAAAGCCGACTTCAATTATATTAAACTTTGTGTCGTTGTAAGGGAAAGAGAAGATCAGTGAGCAGAAAATTTGAAGGAATAAAAAACTTGCAGATTTAAATATGTTTAAAATTGCTTTCCTAAAACTTTTTCATATTATTATTTTTATGCTGCATTTATGATTATACCTGATTTTAATTGACGATTTAAAGATATCTGGTGACAACGAATAATAATTTAATTAAGCTAGGAAAATGATATTTAAAATATAATTAGCCTTCGATCTCGTAGTCTGTGATTTAGGTAGCCAAATTACAGATATACCTGGAACAAGTATTCAGAATCCTTTTAATTAGGTATTTAGTTTATAAGATAAAAACGAAGAGTGCAGTCATATCTGAATAAAATTTAATTTCTTTTTTGACAACTTTAAATGAAAACTTTAAAATATTCAGTTCAAGTTTAGTGAAAACTCTCTGAAAATATCTTTTGAGTGAATAAACGGAAAAAGGATCCAAAAATCTAAGCTCCAGTTTTGAATCTTCAACGATAATCGTTCATTATTGTGTCTTCATTATCTCGCGAGTGTGAAAGAAAAAAATTTGAAAATGGATGATGAAGATGTTGCAGTAATCATTGATAGTTTTTATGAAGATTTTTTTATTGTAGATTTTCTCACTGCAGATGATTGTACTAAAAATTATCTTACTCCAGAACTTATAAAAATACACGACTGGAAATTCGGTCCTTTACAATTTTTTGTCTGGTTATTATTACTGTTTATGTTCTTGATTTTAGATTTTTGTAGGATATTCTTGATTGCTTTTATTCTTGACATACTCGTATTCATTTTTATATTACGACGGCCCCATACCATATTAACATGGGCCATCG
>CVRI01000016.1:12733-45925 GCA_900005825.1 Clunio marinus | reverse complement strand
ATCCTACATAGGCCGGAGTATCTCTAAAATTATGCTGTGGCATAATTTGAAGCTTGCCCATGTGAGGCATGCCCATCTCCAATTTTATAAATATGTTTATAGATTTTTATCCTTTGGCCCGTTTCATAAGAACATTAAAATTTTAGTTTAGTTAATCACGTTTTGATGAAGTCGATTCTGATTATTATTTACTGTTTTAGCAAAAGTTGACATTTTCAATATTTATTAATCATCGGAAATAATTTTAAAAGAAAATTTTCTATTTGAATTCAGACGCCACACTTTATGCAATCTGTAAAACAAAAAATATTTCAAATATCAATTGTCTGTTTAAATACTTTATAATAAAATGAATTAAGATTTCCTAACTAATTAGGAGATTATTGAGTTTTGTGAATCAGTGAGTATTAAATTAAACGATGAAAGATTGTAACTTTTGATAAATGATTTATGCCGACTAAATTTATGATTACATTGTAAGCCATTCATTATAAAATAATCTGAAGATTAAATCAGATTTAATAAAAGATAATTTCTCTTATCATCAATTATAACTAAATAATTTATTGCGAGTGAAATCACATAAAACAACATGTTCACTAAGTATTCGCTTTGATTTAATTCAGTAGATAAGAAAAAAAGTATAATTAAAATATTGTTTAAATTGGTGTAAAGCGAAAAGTAATTAACAATAATTAAATCAAGATCTGTCATGACACCTACACGTCCATCGACATTCTCTTAATGTAAGAATATACACGCGTTCTTAATAAAATATTTATAAACACAACTCAGACAAAAATAATGATCTCTTTGGTAAGCAGAAAAAAAAGGCAAGCGAATCCCATCAGATCAAAAACAAGTTTTTATTTTGAAAACTTGACAGAGGCAATGTTAGAACATTTGAAACTTGACTATCACGTATGCTTTTTGCAGCTTGATACATTCCAAGCTTTGGCTGTTTTACTACCTCTCTGCTTTCTTCAAAGAACAAAACTTTTGACTCATATTTAGTAGCATTGAAATTCAAAATAGAAACATCGTTTTTGAGAATGTTTGATTTTGTACACAAAACCTTGAATAACTTAATAAGAATATGGGAGTGTCGGCGATGAAATGAAACCAAACACTGGCGAATTAAAGTTTCTATAACATAAACAAAATTTAATCTTTCTCTACTTACTTTGTGCTAAAGTACTTTTATTGTAGAAATTATTTCATCTTCAAGCTCATAAAAATGTGCAGCAGCAATAAAAGAAAGATGAATAAAAATGTAGGTCACAATGTATAAATCGTATTCGTATCGCTTTTAAAGTGTCGTGTACTTTGTTCAGTTCCAACAGGCATAAATATAGTTTCATCGACATATTTATGCCACACATGTGACAAAATGCAAAGTAATCTATTTTTGGATTCCATCCATGTTTGCTAATCGAAAGACGACACAATGGAAGTTGAAAATACAAAATGATGAAAAAGTTAATAACGCGGTTTGTTCGGTTTTTTCATCTTTTGTTATCAACTTAAAGTCAGTAAAATGATTATGAACAGATGGACTGAGTGATGATATAACAATGGAAAGAAAAAGAAAAATATCATCGCAATAATGAACTGAATTTGATCTGATTTCATGGATCATTCTTCTTAGCGGTGATATATTTCTCTGACGTCAAGCTGTTAGCTTTTTGTTGTGAGAAGCGAATATGATTCAATTATCATGTTAAACTGGAAACTTTTTTTATATTCATCAATTCTACAATGAAACCGATTACACGAAAGTTTTTTTGACGCGTAAATCATTAGCAAGTTTTTTTTTAGTGATCGTCGATCATTACTTAATGGACAATGAATCATTTGATATGCCAAACATTTTCAAAGAGACAAAACACTTGAAAGAGAAAAATAAAATTCAGTGGAAAATATTTATAAATTCTATGGAAAATATTCGAGTAATCCAACGTGATGGTTTTGTCATCGACAACGTCAATCGGTTTGAGGGAATTTGTGAACTTTCAAGAGGAAGTGACCGTGAAGGAAAATTAGAATTTCGATTTGTATTTGTCTTTTGTTTGTTAAATGCCATTTGTTTGATGTCATTGCAATGACCAATGCATTGGTCTCGCTCACACGTGTATCGATTGATAAAAACGTCTGAAATTATTTGAAATTGAAAGCATTCTGCATTTCAGAAAATTTAAACATTTTAATTTATTTTCAACTAACGAGTATTGAAAACGTCACAACATAAAACAATTATGCGATGAATTTAAAAGGAATGAAAACACTTAATTAACGACGTAATTGAAAGTCAGCAATTATTTGCGAAGTTATCCATTGAGAAAATGCTTGAGAATTGCCGATCAACAACGATAAATGCATAATGATATAAAATCAGCGACGCAATAAATGTTTTCATCTCTTTTGCTCCATCGTTCGCCTGCACCGGCTTATCCACCTTTTTTATATAAACTCATTTTGTGTATTTCTCTCGATCGTCTATTGTTATGGAATTCAAGATGTAAATATTTGATCATTTATAAAATACTTGAGACATTCGGAATTAAACATTTTCCCTTTTATGGATCATCCGAATGAATTTTTATTTCGTTTTTCATCTTGCATCATCTGAAATTGACAGAACTTTCACAATTTCTTCTTTCTCTTTAACTAAGTTAAATATTTGAGGGCTTATTGTGAGAATGGGAAGTACAAGCTCAAAGCGTGCGTTGAAACACGAAAGAAAAAAAAAAGGCAATGACGTAAATCGACTAATGTTGCGAATGTATTGGAGTAGTATTTTGGATTTTAAAGCGAGAGACGAACTTAGGGTCAATAGCATATTATCAACGTATTATTGCATTAATCAAGTGACGACATGTCACAAGAATGACTAAGAAACACTTCTTGGTACTTCGACTCTGTTTCTTATCTGTTTCACGGCCTTTTGTGTGCAGTTGAATGGATTAAAAACGAATACATTTGAAGAGAAGTTGAAGTTTTTATTTCTCTTTCTCTCTGGTTGTGTTGCTTGATTGGGAAAATCGTTTGTTGATGTCATCTTCAATCAAACTGATTGTGATTCATGTTAAATGAATTCAATTCTTATGAAAAGATGAATGGGAATTTCTACCAAAATTCCACTTGATTGTGACAACATAGTTTAACCATCCCCACTTCCAAACTCTGCTCATATTTTTGTTCACTTCATACTCTTGCTTCCAGAGCGTTTTTTAACTTCAGATCGCGACGACTGAGACACTTTGGTCCCCGCGCCGCAAATTCATTTTTTTTTCTTAATTAATATTCGAGAATTCACGTCGAGGTTTTTTATTAAATACGCGTATAAGTTTAAATCATTGCGACAATACTTTGTACAATTTTTTTGTTTACTGCTTGATAAGGATTTGAGAGTAACGCAGAATAATTCAGTGAACTAGAAAACCCGAAACTTCGGCATTGAAATCTTTTTTTTTCTACTTCATAATAAAAGAAAAAGAGAAACGTGAAAAGATATTTTTTCTCTTGCATTTCATTGAATTTGTGTAAATTTAATTAAATTGGAAATATGTAAAAAGCAAATTGAGCAGAACTCAAACCACCTGTTAATGGTTTCATGCAAAGAGTGAAATTACTGATGCTTAATGACGTCAATGACGTCCCGTGATGATTGTGTTGATGAAAAAAAAATAATTAATAGTGAAATTATCTTACTACCGTCGTGACATTTATGTTAGCTTCTTTGAACTCAACAATCAACTCGATTGAAGTGAAGTTGACTTATTTCTGCGGTCATCGCTTCGACTTTACTTAAAACGGCAATAATAGTGAAGTGAATTGCCAACTCTCTTAAGTGCTGCCGCTGATCAATCAGACGAGTAGTCAAGACAAAAAAAGAAAAGGAAAAGAGCTTAAACTCTGCCCGACGGCCTTACTTGGTCAATGTTGAACAGATACAAAAGTCATAAAGGCACAAGAAATGTGTAAATGTTGACGATAATAAAAAAAAATAAAAGTGATTTTAATTTGCGGTTGCCACATAGATAATTGAAATTAAAAAACATTACACGAAACGTCACGAGTGACTCGACGATCCCGCCTGAATATCTCTCCTGACAAATTGATCTTTCTGTTTTCATTTGCTGTCGTTTTGTATGATATTTGATCGGCATGAGAAATTAGCAAATTGTTGCGAAGAAAGAAAAAGAAAACGAAAAAAGCTTAGAAAGCATTTTTTTATATGAGATTCAGAGCAAACCGCTTTGATCGTGTCGTGTCAGTGACCGTCGTCAGCAAAAAAATATAAAAAAGAAAAACATTTAAAATATCTGCTTGCGAATTCTGAAAACCGTTAACTGTGTCATTTTAATTATTTCTCGTGGTTCAATGAGAGCTGTTCGATAATTTAAAGATCATCCCTAAAGCAAGTAAAATATTTACGAAAATAGAAAGAATTTTGTTGATTCTTTTGCTTAAGTTATTGAGTACTGATAACGCCAAAGCCAACATAACAGAAATTTGCTTTGGTGAGAGAAATGTTCATGCCCGCTCCAACGATCAGTACTGTTACGACCACCACCCGGAGCATACCAACTCTAACGATTTACGAGGATTTTGATAAAATCATCGCCAAGGAAGTTTGTTTCACTGATACAGGTGAGAGTTGTTTTAAATGCAACATTTTTTGTTATTAAATTATTGTTATGACGGCTTCGATGAATAAATTTACTGATTTTAAACAGTTTCTTATCATAAGAGATTTTTTCTTGTTTCACAACTTCAGTCTGAAACTCAAATGTTTTTAATTTTATTTGGTTCACGAAAAAGTGATTAAAGCTTAAAAAAAGTGAAATCGTCTTCGCATAAATTTATTTAAATTTCTATCAATTTATTCACAGACGAAAAAAGCTTCGAAAGATTGTTTTCATAACAAAATATGCTGTCGCTGTTTTAAAAATAAAAATTCATTTCCATGTCACATTTTATTACGAAAGGAAGTTGAAAATGAAATTAAATTCTATTAATTACAATTTTTAAATTAAGAGATGACTGTCAGATTGAGATTTGTCAAGTTGTATTAGCGAGTTATGATTAAATACTTAAACAACTGTGCAACAATCTTTATTCGGATTTTATCTTTTAAAGATTCATAAAAATGTCATATGAAGTAAACTTTGATCTTTACCAATATTTATTTTCATTAATCTTCATTATAAAACCATTTTTCTCATAGTTTCAATATTAAGTTATCCAAAAGCTCAATGATTGACGTAAACAACATCTCTATCCACAATTATGAATTTCCTTAGCGTGATGCTCATCAACGACACTTGATTTACGCGGTTTACTTGCTTAAGAAGGTCACGATTCACAACAAACATCTAAACGATTTCTAAAATATTGTTTCAGGTGAAAAGAAAATTGTAAAACTTCTGCATTTCCCTAACATAACGCCAACTGAACAAAGACGCTTACTAATGTCTGCATCAGACTCTGGATCCGGTTCAGCTGATGAGCGGGAAAAAGTTTCTAGTTCCATTGATATGGCGGCACACAAACCGCCGAGAAAGAAGTCATCGACGAAGCGATCACTTGATATGCAACGCAAAATATCGCTGAGTAAATTGAGAGATGAAAAGAAAGAAAAAGATTCGAACAACCACTCAACTAGTAGTCAATCAGCTGATTCTACAACTCCTTCATCATCACCGTCCATCAATTGTCATTCAGCGCCACTTAAGATGAGAAATCATCGCTCGAACGGAGCTCGCAACGGAAGAATCTCAGACGGTTATGATCAATATCTGAAGCAATATCTGCTTCAAGTTCCGATGCCAAAAGATTATGGTGAACCATCAAGCGATGATTTATCCAGTGAGTGGGATTCTGATGGCATTCCCGATACAAAACATAATGAACCGAATAAAGAATCTAAGGTGAGTGAGTCTGTTTGACGTTCATTTGAATAAGAAAAATGTTAATCACATGCAAACATGTAAAATAATTTATAAAAAATGTGCAAAATTATGTAACCAAAACAAAAGACGTCAATCGCGGTTTTATTGGTTTTTTAACACGACTCAGAGAACACAGAAAACTATTTTCATTGCAACTTTAAGTTACAAATAATGTTTGAAAAACTTAAAGTGATTTCAATGGTTCGATGAGTTTAAAAACACAACGTAAGCTTAAATGATTAAAACGATTTTCTTGTTTATCCAACTGAATTAAAGTTTGAGTTAAATTAATGTTTTCATGTCGATTATAGCAAATTTGAGTCAATTATTCAGCAACATGTTGAGCGGGATAATAAAGCATCCAAATAATTTTAAATCACTTAATTTAATATCTCTTGCGACATGTTATTTTTATTCCACTTCAAAGTTCATTGTAGAGTCAAGAACCAAGAACATTCTTTCAGTTTATTACTTAACACAAAGAGCTTTTAAAAACGAAAATTATGAAATTCATTAGTGAAGCGTTCATTTAATGTGTGGTTGAAGAACTAAATTATATTTCACCACATCGTCAAAGTGTTTGCGTAAGAACACGTAAAACACAAAACAAACTGATTAAATAAACGACTCGATGTGACACCTTTCTATCAAGCATTTGGTTTCCCTTTGCTTCTTGTCGGAATCAGCAAGTATTTCTTTTATTAGAAATAAATATTTACTCATCAATTACGTCCATTGGACGATGTTGAGAGAGTTGACACAATTCTTTTCTTCTTAAACGATATCACTAAATATGTAAATCAATATTTTAACATTTCAGTCAGTCATTGGATGGAGAAAGTTAAGAAATATCGTTCAATGGACGCCTTTCTTTCAAACATCAAAAAACAAACAGAAATACCCTTGGGTTCAGTTAGCTGGTCATCAAGGCAACTTTAAAGCTGGAACAGAAGGAACAGTTCTTAAGAAAATGACACCAAAGGAAGAAATTTGCTTTCAAAAGCTCATGGAGGATGTTTTACGACCATATGTTCCTGAGTTCAGAGGTGTTGTAAACGGTGACGACGAAGATGAATGTAAGCAACAAACTTTTAACTGTAATTAATCAAATGATTCATTAAGTTGTTCTTACAGCTCAATATATTCAACTACAAGACCTTTTAAGTGACTTTAACAAGCCTTGTTGCGTAATGGATTGTAAAATTGGCGTACGAACTTATCTCGAAGAAGAACTTCTTAAGGCCAAAGAGAAACAAAAGCTTAGAAAGGTGAGAACACTTGTCGATGATGAATTCATTTGAAGTTTCGTTGTTTAACTAACTGAATAAATACAATACTTGTCTACTCAACCTAATAATCTATTTCAAATGTTCATTCTATTAGGATATGTATGAAAAAATGATTCAAATCGATCCAAACGCTCCAACAGAAGAAGAACATAAGGCCAAAGGTGTGACGAAGCCACGCTATATGGTAAACAAAATATTTCTGGTTCTACTCTATTTAACACAGCAAGTTGATTTAAAATTTATTTTCAGGTATGGCGTGAGACAATCTCAAGCACAGCAAATCTCGGTTTTCGAATCGAGGGTATTAAAAAAGACGATTTAAAGTCGAAAGATTTTAAGACAATTAAATCACGAGATGAAGTGAAAGAAATGTTTAAAGAATTTTGTAATGGTTATCCTCATGCATTAGTAAGATTAATGCAACTTTCTGTTTCTTCTACATCATTGAAACTTTTTTAAATCTAATCAACAGCCTAAATACATTCAACGCCTGAAAGCAATTCGTGCCACTTTAGAGCATTCAGAATTTTTCAAATCACATGAAATAATCGGAAGTTCTTTGTTATTCCTCCATGACCGGAAGCATGCCAGCTGCTGGCTGATTGACTTTGCAAAGACTGGAACACTTCCTGAAAATAAAAAGATTACTCATAGTAAATGTTGGGAGGTTGGAAATCACGAAGACGGATATTTAATTGGACTTAACAATATTATTGAAATTTTTGGTGCAGTGAAAGATGAACTGGAAAAAGAAAACTTTGAAAGTAATTCAGACTCAAGTGAATGAAATCATCGATGATGACAAGATCTGTTGTGGGTTGATCTTAATGTTTTCACTTTTTACAACAAAGTGAGAAGGAAATTTACACAGTTTTTATATCTTAATTGCGCAATTCAACGCCGCCATTCTCTCAACTTTATTTGCAATTAAAAAAAATTATCTTAAGGTTGTTAATTGTTATTCTGTAGATAAGAAAAAAAAAAGAAATTTAAGAAGACAAAACAAATTCTTCCACTCTCAAAGATAAAACTACAATGTCAAATGTGTTATTTTTACTAACTTATTTTTGCTTATCTGATAAAGATGAAAACAATTGCTTAAGTTCCTTTTCCAGCTTCTGTTTTCGTTTAGTCTTCAAGGTCTGTTTATTTCGCAATGTTTCAGATGATGATCTAAAGTGCAAGTGAGTGAGTGAGTAAGTAGGCTACAGTTTTATTTTTCATGGTCGTTCTTAAGCCACCGTTGACTGTTAATTTACTGTGCACAGTTAAAAGTATAATATTGATCATTCTTATGGCAGGTCGGAAATTCCCTTAAAATGAGGAAAGAAGTTTTGCTAAACGTTTGTACAATTGTTTGCTTTAAAACTCTTTTTCTTTTTGCAATTACTGTTTATCGAAGAAATAAAATACTGACTTTGAATGTTATCGTTTTAAAACAACTTGGACGTGACAAAAACATTGTTCGTTTTGAGATAAATTAAACATTTCCCTCGAACTTCTGATAAAAACTCAAGAAAAGCATAAAAGACTTTGACAACTTTTAAATGTTCTCAGTTACTTCATTAGGTAGAAAATATTTTTGTTTCAAGAATTCTCACTGGAGAAAATGTAAAGTTAATTTAGCATGAAATCTGATGACTTATTTATTCATTTATTTATCAGGAAAGTTCTCGGCTTGTCACTTTTATTTTTCGGATTTCTGCATATCAACGCTTTGATATTGGAATGCAATTTCAGTACGGTTACGTGGTCATTGATAGGATCTGTTTACACTTGTACTGGAGCTATTCAGAATATTACAGACAACAGAAATATTTCAGATGTTATAGGAAACCACACAGCTGATTTCAATAATTCAAATGTTCAAGCAGTGGCAATAGCCGCACAAAATCTTTCGAATGGAATTCCATTGAATTTCGACATGTTCTTTCCAAATCTCACAGTTCTAAGTTTTTCAAATGTGGGATTAACATCAGTTTCACGTTCGGATATTTCACCATATTTGAGCCTACAACTTTTGATTTTATTTAACAATCAGTTGGAATCACTTGAAGGGGATTTGTTTTCGGATACGCCCATGCTGCAATATATAAACTTAAATTCAAACAGAATCAGACACTTAGGACCAAATATATTTGCACCTTTAGTCAACTTAAGAACACTTCGAATGCAGAATAATGTTTGTATTAATGATTATGTCGATAACAATACGACGGGAATATCTTCGTTGCAATGGGAAGCTTCATTTCGATGTCCATCATCGTTTGAACAATTAGAACAAAATATTTTAAATGGAGAAAATTTTGGAAACATCATTAATCAACTATTTGATCAAATTTCAATTCTCGAAGAACGAGTTTCACAGTTGGAGAACCGAAACATGACTATGGTTGAGTAAAAAAAGCCACTTTGTTACTGAAAACTCATAAATATTAATGTAGACACAAAGTGGATAAAATTGTTTAAGTTTAAAAGAAGAAGTTGTCTCAAGTAATTGCCATTTTTAACATTTAACATATTGTGCATCAACATGCAATGAGAGAATTATAACAATTAATAAAGGAAGGATGTTAAAATTGTTAAGTCTACAAGGTTTACTTTGCAATACTTTGTATGCCGTAATTGTTTCAATTTACTTCACAGTCACGAAGGAGTAGATCACATTTTATAATGAGAATAAGCATAGTTTGTAATTTACAATGTGATCATATCCAAAGCCGAGGCGAGTGAGTTTAATACCTAAATTAAAAAAAAACTACAAATATAAAGCACAGTTTTAACTGTTTTTTTTTTTTTGAAAACAAGTTCCCTACCCCTTTCAATTTAAAAAAGCGCCTTTTGTCAGTTTCTTGTAAAATTCCTTTGCAACTACTTCGATGTGTTCAGTAAAAAATTTTCTTCAACTAAAATCACAAAAAAGCTAAAATAATGTTTTAATATTCTAAAAATTAACAGAAGTAACTTTAACATCTTAAAACGATGAATTGTCATCAAATATTAAGTGGAGCATGCAATGCTGGAGACAGGTGCTTTGCCGTTGGCTCAGTAGAAGGTGTTTCGTTTACGGTAAGAAAAGTTTGTTGTTGTAAAAATATTTTCATCTTTTTTCCTTACATTCATTATAAAGTAAGCATGAAGACAATGGAAATGTGTTTTGCTTACGTCATTTATCAGTTTTAATATTGAAAAGATGTCAAATAATATGCTCATCACGTTTTTCTAACCGATGAAAAAAATAATCGATAAAATTTTCCATCATGAGATTGTTGGATTCATTAAATCCCCCAAGATGTGATAAAAACTAATGTCACATTGATTCATCCGGAAACTTATGATTCTTATCAATTGGCTCCAGCTAACCCGTGATAAAGTTTTTATTGCTTAAAGTTTTGCTACGAAAGTCAGCTGACACTTCTTATTCTTCATCTTCTCTTTATCGCGTATTTTCGCGATGTGTAGTTTTTCTTTTCTTCATTTTTATACGTACGACGACGTATTTCACGGTGCTAATTGTATATGTGAGTGAGTAGTGCATTGGTTTGTAAACAGATATTTTTTTTCTTTTGTTTACAAATCTCATTATCGTCGCTTAATAAAAGTTTTTTCTTTTAATTAAATAGATTCGTTGATAATGATAAATTTCATCTTTTTCAGGCTTACGCAGCTGGCTGCAACATTGTCATACTCGCAAGTACATTTGAACGTGTACAAATCATTCCTGGTGCAAAGCATAATTATATCAGAATATCAGCGCTTGATTGTAGCACGGACACGGGAAAAATCGCCGCAGCATATGAGGACAAAGTTTGTATATTTGAACCAACGCCTTTGATTCACAGTTCACAACCACCAGTACATGGACTTGAATACAAATGGGTTCAAACTGGAACACTTCAAGCGTCATCACACATCAGTTCTTTATCATGGAACTTGGAAGGCACCAGACTACTTACCGGCGGTATTGTCCTTGAAATGTGGCATGAAAAATTCGGAAAACCAGACGATGAAACTCAAGAATCATCAAATGGTGAGATTATGCAATAATTTGTGATTCACAATTATCAATAATTTTTTTCCATTTCTAGTGAAATTTGAAATCGGTGGCGGTGATCCAAGAACACCAACAAATGAACAAGACGATGTTTCAGATGAAACATGGGAATGTGTATGGAAGTGTCACACAGCAGCTCCAGTTCATCACATGGCATTCAGTCCCGATGGAACACTCTTTGCGACTTCTGGAAAAAATGATCGATTAGTTAAAGTTTGGTACGAGAACAAACATTGTAAGTTGATAAATTTATTTTAATATTCTTAACAATTGAACTTTAATTTCTTTTCTTCTTCAAGTGTTATTTCCATCACGAAATCTCGAACATAATCATTCGATGGGAAGTTTTATCGGCAATCCAATGGAATTAAATTATGGATTTGTTTATGTCGCACATCCTCGCGCTGTCACGCATATATCGTGGCGAAAGACGAGTAAGTACATGCCAAAAGGATCAGTTTCTAACATGTTAGTGACGTCGTGTTTGGACAACATTTGTCGGATCTGGGTTGAGACAGTCTTACCCGACGACGGACTTGTCAACATGAATCAATTCGATCCACTTGCATCACAGAATCCCAAATTTCGAACCCATCGTCACAAACATCGATTCATGCAACGATTGAAGCACATGAAAACATGTTTTCATATTCGACGTCATGCGAAGCATCACGCAGCAACTGGCATCAGTGGAATGGCTGCAGGCTTTGGCGGACTTGGAACAGCGAATGGTTTTGGACAGCCGCCGATTCCTACGTTACCATCAACTTACAGTGTTCATGATTTCCATTCTTACGGCTATCATGGAACGGGAGTCACGCCCGGACTTCATTTTCATCTCGCTGCAAGCATAAATGCTGAAACTGACATTCCATTAGTTCCATCTATGCAAACAAACGACCCAGCATCACAACCAAACTTCATTCTGCATTGGTTGAATAACAAAGAAATGCATTTCTCATTGCAAGCTGAAAGCATCATGCAAGACATGACGCGAAAGTTGATTGAGAAGGAAGACTTGAACAATCTTTTGACAGGAGGTGAAAATAGTCATTCGGAACATTCAGCTGATGATCATCATCACGGTGTTGCTGCTGACGAAGTTAAAAGCAAGCTAATTAAAATGAACAAATCAATGTCACATGATGAGAGTCAACAAAGTGATGAAGTTCATCCACAACATCAACCACAACAGCATGGACATCGTTCACAATCAATTGGCGCGACAGTTCCACCATCACACACACTTTCCAACACCACATCAATTCAATCTTTGATGACTGATGGACAAACTGCTGGTCATGGTGTTGGTGGTGGTTTGAATGTCAATGCAGCGACTGATTCATTGGACATGAAAATTGAATGTTTACTTCGTGATTGGCATCACAATCCTGATTTACTCTTCTCAATTCATCCAATTGATGGAAGTTTCTTGATTTGGGTGATTGAATGGTTGGATGAATATCATCCTGGATCATTTCGACAAGCCCAAGTGTCATTCTCTACAAGAATTCCATCAGCATTTCCACTTGGCGATGCGATGTCAATGTCGACAACTGTCAGTTTATTTTCATCCGGTATTAATTATTTGCATTTTCGTGATATGGTCATAAAAGGTGTGTCGAAAGCAACGACGAAAGAAGGAACATCGACAACAAAAGATCATGGCGATGGGGACATTGGAACGCCATTGCCAAGTGTTCAAGAAGAAAACGATCTTGAACCAGCTGACGGCGATAACAACGAAGATGATGAACAAGCGGAAGGAGAAGACGAAAAGAAACCGGAAACATCATCAGCAAATGATTCTGGAAACATAAATGACGCCGCTCATCATATTGTCAATGATTTACTTATGGCACCGCCATCACCAACAATCTCAATGGTGACAAAACATTCAAATGGAACTTTAAATTTATGGCAATTAACATTCGCTGATAAAAGTAAATTTTCTCAAGTTTTAAGTATTGGACATGCATCGAGAGCAAGTGGACATCGTTTTCGTGTTAATGATATCACTTGTCATCCAGTGTTGCCTTTATTGTTAACAACATCACATCACAACATCCCAGAATTAACAGCAAATGAAGGTGGTGAAGATGATGATGAGAATAGCAGCAACAATCGATTTACTGCTGACAAATTGAGACGAGGAAAAGATGTTTGCGTTCCACTTGGATTTTGTTCGGAACTTATTTTATGGCGAGTTGATTCGGTTGGTCCATTATCACAATCTGGCGGTGTTTGTGAGCTTGCAAGGATAAATTCACCGGAAATATCAGCATTTAGTAATGTGGCTTGGATTCCAACACTTTTACCGAGTACAACGCTTGGAAATTTATCGAATTCACCATCAGCATGTTTCGTTGCAAGTGATGGCGAATCGCTTCGTGTTTATCAAGCTGTAATTGATGCAAGAACGCTTCTTGCTGAAATTTCAAGTTCTGAACGTCGACATCGTTTAATGACAGACTCGATGATGTCATTGTCAACTGAATGTTCATCACTTAACGAACAATTGATGCATCATCAATCGCCACTTCATGATAAAATTAAAATCGTATCACAACAATCGACAGCACGTCCTGGTTGTATAATTCAATTGGATGCAATTGACGATGCGACACATGATTGGCAGAATACGCAATTCTTGCATGTTTTTCAAGAACAATTAATAACAGGTGAGAGAAACGATTCAAATTCGACGGGATTGATTGAAAAGCTTGGCATGGATGTGAGTAATGAACCAATTGGTGGATTGATGGAGAAAGAAATGGATGCGATGGTTGATTTACAGAGAAATTCAGTGTTTGAAGAGCCTTTTTACATCGTCGTTCTTGAGCGAACTCAAAAAGGAACGACAGTTCATATGTGGCGTATTGTCATTGCATCTCAACCTATTGAAAATGATTTAACAAGCAGCATGATGTACGTTCCCGATAGTAACATTGTTCAAGACTTAGACGATCCTGATGATCATCAAAGCAAACTTGGACGACAATCATCAGCTGGAATGACAGCCGATGATAATAAAACTGGTGGGACAAACGAATATTGTCCACGTGTCAATATTTCAACAACGAAAGTTTGCACACAAGAACTTCCACTTGCTGAAGGTGTTGATGTTGTTCATGCTTCACCAGCTGCTGGCCATTTAAGTTCATCGTCGATTTATCCAGCATGCTTTGCTCCTTACATCATTGTCACGGCATGTTCTGATTCGACAGTTCGCTTTTGGAAATGCAAAGTGACGAAAGTTAAGCAAGGAAATTCATCGTCAAGTAACAAATTTAAATACGAATGGCGTGAATGGGACATGATAAGGAAAGATCAAGAATCAACGATTGATATTAATGGACAATTATTGAATATTAGTGCAGCTTATAGTGGACGAATAGCTTGTGCATATAAATATGGAAAATCGTTCACACGTCCAACAAAAGCTGATCCTGAATCGCGTTATGTGAATCTTTGTGTTGCAATTTACGAGTGTGAAAGCACGGGTGGAAGTGAGTGGGTGTTGGAAGACACAATTCACTTAAAGAACATTCATTTACCACGAATTCAAGTCGATCCACATCTTGATTTGAGTTATCTTTATGATCATAAATCATTGATGAAGAAGCAAAGATTGCAACAAGTTCTTCATCCATACACATCGCACGATGATCTCATACGAACACCAAATCGTCACGGTGGAAGTTCAAGCAGTATTAATGGTGAAACAACGCCAGAGAATCTTAAGCCAACGAATAATGGAGGATTGTTGGCTGTGCCAAGTTTCAGTACGTTACAAAGTTTAAGAAAATCGATAACTGAACATGGCAACACTTGTCCATTGACACAGAAACATTTGGTGCAATTGGATTGGGTATCGAAGGAAGATGGATCACATATATTGACAGTTGCTGTTGGCAGTAAGATTATGTTGTTTACACCAGTCTCAAGTGATTTAGCACAAGCAAATATGAAAGCAATGAAGGAAAGTCAGACAGCAAATCGACCTTTGTTACGTAAAGCAAGTTCACTTGCACGTCCACACTTCAACGATGAGATTCGTTGGATGAAATTACGTCAAATTGAATTAAGCACAGCTGATGGTTTACCACCATTACCTATGCAAATCTCGTGGGTTCGTGATGGAATTTTTGTAGCTGGAATGGATTCTGAAATGCATGTTTACTCACAATGGAAGCCACGCGATTACAAGCAGATTTTATCACATCATTTAGAGAGTTTAGATAACTTTTATGACACGAGAATCTTACGTGATGAAGATCTTCGTTCACTTGTGAATGAGAGTAATCAAAGACGATTAGCAAACGTTCCATCAATGCCACATTTGTCACGAATTAGCGCAACAAATTTACAGATGTTTGGTGCTCAAGAAAAGAAAAAGAAAGGCGGAGGTGGCAACAACAACAATGGACAAGTTCAAGATGTTCCAATCAATTATGATTACATGAACGATTTTGGATTGTTTGAAGCGTCACGTATCGCTTGTCCCGTCCTTCCACAATATCATCCCAAGCAATTAATGGAATTGTTGAATTCTGGAAAGATTCGTTGGGTCAAAGCAATTCTTGCTCATTTAGTTCGTTGCATTAGTGGATCTTGTGCTGTAAGAGGTGGTGGTAATGATGAAGAAAGCTTGAATCGTCAACAGGTGAGAAAAAGAATGAAACTTCTTTTACTACATGAATGTCTAAATTAATCTCAAAATTCACATTTAGAAGAAAATTAACAAAAACTTTTCGACAATTTTCCTCTGCTACCCTAATCCACCACATGACACCATTAAAATTATTTTTTCCTTGCTCCGCCTTGCTTGATGAAATGATTAATGAGTTGGAAATTTAATTTGACCCGAAACGAGACCGTGTACGGTCTTTTATCTTACGTCCTTCGGTCTGCCTTGAGCTACTCAAAATTAGAAAATTCTTTTTTCCTTTTTGGGTCGTACGAGTGACAGATCAAAGGAAAAATCCTTGTTTCTCTTTAACTTACTTCTGTTTATACTGCAAAATGAAATTATGATAATTTAATGATGACTACAAGTCATTATCATTGAAGCTTCTTCATTAGCACATTTTATTGGTCTTGCAATTTTCTAGCAACAACTTTGATTTATTTTCTTGTTTCTTTTTAATGTAAGAATTCGCTACTTGCTTAAAGCTAATTAAACTGGCCAAAGAAAACAATGCATTCAGAGCTGGAAATTAAATGTTTATTTTTATCCTGAAAGTTGAAAGATCCGCGGGAAAACGCTCCATTGTGTACAAATGATATTGATATCACTTTTTCCTCATTAAAATTTTAATTAAAATATAATAGAACTTCTTGACTTAAAAACATTCCTTATTGCCATAAATTATAATCTTGGAAAACAAGGAAAATTAGCACAATTCTAAAATTAAATTAAAATTATTCAAGAATTTATTTCTTTCCTTTTTCTTTCATTTTCTTCTTTTTGTTTTGACTTAAATGACCTTTTGAACGAATAGGAAAAAGCTCTTTTGACTGCTTGAAGGCATAAATTACTGCTTAATCAATTACCAAATGCTTAAATATTTGATTTTATTGATCAACATGAAATTAAATATTTATTTGTGCTTGCTTTATAAATTACATTCATTATTTAGTTGAATAAGCGAATCATGATTTTTTTATTTCTGTATGTGTATGAAAATCTTTTCTTTCTCTATCCTACAGCGAGGTTGGTCGAGATCTCGCACACTTTCTGTGAGCTATGCCGCTGGCACAACTAGTCCATTAGAACCGCGTGGTTCAACTACACAGGTGCGATATTTGTTTCTTCTTTATTTTGTTTTATGTTTTATTCCATTATTTAATTATTATCTTCGATGGTTTTAGATTTTCAATGCAATTAGATAAGTTAGAAATTTAAATGTTTTGTATGTTTGTCTTTAGGATGTTGTGAAAATTTCGTATTTTGAAATTATTTAGTGAAGAGAAGTCACGTAGAAATTTAGAATTCAGTTAGAACTTCAACAAAACCTTCGTCTGAACGTCATTTCATTGTCCGGTTCATTTATTAACTTAAAATTTCATCAATTTCGTTTAGATTCCTGAAGAATTAACATTAGACTATGCTGAGATAACATCAATACCACCATTACCATTATGGACACTTTTAGCTGCTGATAAAGAGAATCTTGCTCAACAACAGAAGGAAGAAGTTAAGGTTTGTTCATTTCTTCTACAAATTACAAGCATTTATTAAATGACTTCTATTGGCAGGATTATAATGAACTCTTCGACAGTAGCATTGCTGAAGACGATTTAGATGAGTTGCTTGAAGACGACGGCGACTCGCCACGTCGTTTCGATCGACGTTCATCAATTCCCGAACGTCAATATTTGTCACATTTTGGACCACGCCAAGGACAATTGTTGTCACGTCTACTCACACACACACATCTTCCTGGCTTGTCAAGTTTAGATCAAATGCATCTCCTTGCTTTGGCTGATACAGTTTCAACTTGCAACACTGACTTTGCTGAAAGATTCGCTATCGATGCAGCGAAAACTGCAATCGCCAAAGAGAATTTAACTGGAAATCCTGGCGACAGTGAAAATCTGTCAACAGACTCACTTGATGATTGCGGTTTAAGATTCCTTTTAGCGATGAAACATTTCAGTTATTTACTACGTTGTTTACCACTCGCACAACGTACACAATTCCAAAAACAAGGCGTGGGAACATCAAACATCGTTTGGGCTTTTCATTCTGAAAGTGAAGAAGAATTATTGAATTTAATTCCAAATTATTCCAAAGGACAAGTTAAATGGAGTCAATTGAAGGAGTTGGGGGTTGGTTGGTGGTTGAGAAACCAAACATTGTTGAGAACTTGCGTCGAAAAGTTAGCAAAAGCAGCTTTTCAAGCGAAACAAGACCCACTCGATGCCGCAATTTATTATTTTGCAATGAAAAAGAAATCCGTCGTTTGGGGATTGTTCAGAAATCAACGTGATGAGAAAATGACGCAATTCTTTCAAAATAATTTCAGTGAAGATCGATGGAGAAAAGCAGCATTGAAAAATGCTTTCGCTTTGTTAGGAAAACAAAGATTTGAACATGCAGTCGCATTCTTCCTTCTCGCTGGCAGTTTAAATGATGCATTGGAAGTTTGTTTAACGAAACTTGAAGATTTACAGCTTGCGATGATTATCACACGACTTTATGAAGGCGAACACGATAATTCACCGCCAAGTTACAAGAAACTCATTTATGAAGAGATTCTCGGTTGTGATAAAAACGGTGAGAATCAAGACATCGAACGTGCACATCCCGATCCATTCCTACGTTCAATGGCTTTATGGATATTGAAAGATTACAGCGGATCTCTTGGAACTTTATTGCAAAATGAAGTTGGATTATTACATAAAGCATACGACGATGAAGATCCATCACTTCTTCATGCTTCAACACATTCAGGAAAGACAGCAAATCCAAATGTCTTCAACTTTTATGTTTATCTTCGTACACATCCACTTTTAATTCGTCAACACATCGCAACGACGGCACTTGAAAAGAAACGAACACAAGTTGTTTTAAGTGGTTTCAGTTTCGGTGGAGTTGGTGGAATGACAAGAGCTGAAAGTATTAGTGCAGCAATGGGGCAGAATGGAAAGATTAAATCAAGTACAATGGCGACTGATAAACAATTACATCTCGAAGATTCTATAACACCACTTGAACGTCAATTGTACTTCACAACAGCTCACGGACATTTCAAAGCTGGTTGTCCAGCATTAGCGCTTGAAGTTCTCAGTAAACTTCCAACAAAGGTCATTGAAACTGATGGACATGAAAGCGACATTGACAATTTAAGTAATGCAACTACTGACAACAAAAAAGATACAAACATGAATCTTATCGAGACGGGAACATTCGATTGGAGTCAACCAACATCGACGACAGCAGCAATCAATAACACATCAAGTAGCTTTGATTGGAGTGCACCCGTGTCACAATCAGTTGATGATGGATTTAAAATTGTTTGGGATGATGCAGACGAAGAAGAAGACGACGACGATGATGACGGAGGCGGATTAGGAATGAAAATTGATAAAAACATAGAAGAGAAAGAAAATGAAAAAGGAAATCAAGACAATACCAAAGCAACAGTAAATCCAAGTGATAATAATAATTTAAGTGATAGTCAAGTTGGACAATTGGATATCATGGCACAACAATTAAAATTCATTGCATGTTTAAAGATTTTAATGGAAGAATTATCAACACTTGCAACAGGCTTTGAAGTTGATGGTGGTCAACTTCGTTATCAACTTTATGTTTGGCTTGAAAGAGAAGTTGAAGCATTAAAGCAATTATGTAATTACATAACGTCAGATAATGTTGATGGCGGTCCAAATGTGACAACTGCTGAAGATATTGCGATTGAAAGTAATTACGACACGCCACAAATGGCAACGAAATTCCAACATGATCGTCCAACATTGCATGAAATTCTTCTTCAAGAGAAACACGACTTTGAAGCGAAAGTTCAAAGAGCAGCGAAGAGAAAGCGTTGGTTGAAAGCAAACGAGACTTTATTGCGAACACTTTTGAGTTATTGTTCATTACATGGCGCAAGTGGTGGTGGATTAGCGAGTGTTCGAATGGAACTCGTGTTGTTGCTTCAAGAACTTCAACAAGAGAAGACACAACAACAACTTCTCAGTCCACTTCCATTCCCAACGACTTTACCACTTCTTAGTGCTTGCGTTGCCGGCAATAAAACTGTCATCGCTGATCCAATTCGTTATCTTCAACAACATACACATGACATGCTTCAAACTGTCGTTGATTTACGCGGACCACCGATGGGCATTCGCGATGCACATTTCTCGGAAGTTTTCGTGTTGAGAGATCTCGCAGTTGCACTTTCAGCTTGTATTTATCAATCGTTATGTGATTCTGATACATTTAGCGTGAAACATTCAGTTGGTGGTGATTGTCATAGTCCTGGAATGGAGACAATTGCAAAACTTAATGCAAGTTGTCAAAGCACACATTTAATGGCAAATGCAGCTGCACATACAAGACGAAGAAAATATTCAACAGATGAACCAGTCACAGTCAGCACATCACCATCAAAATGGCCTGGCGTGACGAATTTAAGAGCTTTACTTGCAAGAGAGAAAGACGAAGACACTCCACGATTAAATGTTCTGTTGACTGAAGCTTTTGTTGCATCTTTCATGTCACTTCTTGTTTATGCTCTCACAACATGTGATTGTCACATTTTGTATCGTTTAGTTGGACAAAAGTTCACTGACTCGACATGGGCTTTGTTGTATGGTGGCGGTGTCAAGAAACTGTTACGAAAAGCGACGTCACATGTTCAAGCAGCACAACAAATGGTGCAGCAACAATTGCAACAACAGGAAAGTGCGGAAGGCGAGAGTGGAACTGGTGAAAGTGGAATGTGGAACACCGTGACGTCAATCACAAAGCATCGTGTGAAGCTCAACATGAAGATTCTTGGACAATTTGGTGGTCAACCAACATCGACAAATATGAAGGAAGATAAGCCGACATATCGTGAACAATTTGTGTCACCAGAATTGTCAATGGTGAGTTATTTCCTGACGAAACCTTCATTAAGTGGCGACACAAATGAAGACGATTATGATTCAGCGGATTCTGCTGTTTCTGATCTCGATGATGATGACGATGATGAAGATGTTTTTGCTGATCCACTCAACAATGATCCAAAGAAAACGCAAACGGCTGCGGCGATAAAGAAACATCGAAAGGAGAACAGCGAACATACAAATCCAAATTCATTGTCGTGGTGCATTCTTCGTTGTGCAATTGTGAAACATGCTCAGAATCAAATTCAATCATTTATTAATGTTGCTGGTTTGGAACTTCAAGAACTTCCAGTTTGTAGTCCGTTGATTCATGGAACGTTGAGATCGTTGGCGATATGGCAAGAATTGTTGAAGGAAGAACTTGAACATCGTGGACCAGCGTCTGCTGATTACATTCCTGGATGTTTTATTGAAAGTGAGAATAAAGGTCCATCAATCCACAAATACAGATCGTTGCTTGAAAGAAACAATACGCCGTTTAGTCCATGTGCAGCTTCAGCTGCCCCATCACGAAGATTATGGAACTTCATGGTGCGACAAGAACAATGTCAAGAAATCTTCATTCGTGCAATATTCGGGAAGAGAAAGACATTTGCTTATGATCAACCGAGCACTGCTTCTCAACTTGGAACTGCTGTTCCTTCGGTGTCGAATTCTGTTATTGATTTCTCACAACAATCTGAAGTTGGTGGCGTGAACTTCTCGGGATCGAAAGAACAAAATCATCAACAACTTCCCGAACCTGTCAGAATTATTCACAAAGATCAAGAATCAATTTCAGCTTTCTGTATTAATTTAACAAATGTTGGAATGCTGGCATTAGCAACACCAAGAGAACTTCAAGAAATGGACATTTCATTGCTGCTCGAGTCCCCAAATTGGTTGGAAGACGAATGCGAATTTGACATCATGAACTTATCCAAGGACGTTGACACTTTACCGTCGAGTGGTTTTCTTGTCATTCAATCAGCGAACAACGACAAGTAAGGAATTTTTAATTATTTTCAATCTTTTTTATTAAATGACTTTCCACCCCATCAGATCAGCTGAAAAGCAAGCACAGAATCTTCAACAAGCACCAATGCCAATGAGTCCACAACCAGGACAGACGGGACGTGGAGCTTCAGTGGTAAGAAAGTTAATTTATTATTTAATTAATCATTTGTTGTCGCGTCATGAAAAATGTTTAATTATTCAAATAGCAATGACACAAACACACACACATTCATGTTGCATTTAATCTGTCACATTGTTATGTGTGTGTGTTTGTCATCAAAAGCTTTTTATTTTGTTTCTTAAATAATTCATACAATTAACAATCATAAATTAATGTTGATTACATTTTGTGCATCTCTTTTTCCTTTTCTCTCTCTCTGTCTCGCTTTCCTGTGCTGCAAAATAATCAAAAATGTGTTTGATGTTCTCGCAAATACAAACATAAATAAATAACGCAATTTAATTCCTTTTTTTTGTGAAATAAAATGTTAATTGTGCAAAATGAAAATGAAAATCAGATTAAAGGAGCAACATTCCCTGGAAGTGACAATCCAAGATATTGTAAATTCATCATTGATCGTTCAAAGCACTTCTTGAAGCCGGTATACTAACAAAAACCAAATATTTGTTATCATTACGAAACTTTAAATCAGATTTCGGTGTCATTAAAATGTTGCTACGAAACTTTATGCTGGATTTGTGACTCAACAATGTTCTGCACGTTAAGTAACATGCGACACCGGAGTCTGCATTAATTATGATTTATATTCTTAATCCCAAACATTCAATTAAACCTGAAAATTGCTTTTGTTGTTCATTTTTCATCAACTTTAAACAATGAAAAGAGAAATCGATATTTTTTTTCATTACCATTTATTTTACCTGGAAATTTTCTTTTGTTCATTTCATTTCACTTAGAATTTAGTTAAAAATAGATTTTTATTGAATTTTATCTCCTTCAAAAATAAATCGCAAAATATTAATTTATCTTCTTTCTCGTCAACGTTATCGTCGTTCAGGTCCTGAAACATAAAATCGACAACATAAAAAGGATGAGTTCTCATCCATTGATGCCTTTGTACTTAACAGGCGGACAGGATGGATCTGTTCAAATGTGGGAATGGGGACATCAACAAGCTGTTTGTACGCCACGTCCTCCGGGAACATTCGCAAAAGGTAAAGTTAATTAACTCATCACCAATCGAGATAATTATTTTCATTTTATTTCATTCAGTGACTCGATGTCGATTCTCTCAACATGGAAACAAGTTTGGTGTTGCTGATGGTGATGGAAAGCTGAGTTTATGGCAAGTTGGACTTGCGTCTCAATGTAATCGATCATTCTTCGTAAGTGAATGAAATTTGAGAATGATTTGAAGTCCAATTATAATGCTTTTGTTTATTCTCCTTTCTCTTCTCTTCCAACAGACTCACGAATGTCACAACAAACTCATCACAGACTTTATGTTTCTCGGTTCATGCAGTTTAGTCGCAACAGGTTTGTAATTCAATATTTAAATTATTTACTTTTTTATCACTTGTTTGATTCTTTTTCTTTTCTTGTTCACCTTCAGCCGGACATAGTTCTGAAAGCAAAAACGTTGCAATTTGGGATACTTTGTTGCCACAAAAGAAAGCGATGGTTGCATGTAAGTTAAAAGCTGATTTTAATGTTTAATGAAATAATAAATGAGTGAATTTTATGACAGCATTTGCATGTCACGATCAAGGAAGTTCTAGTTTAGCATACGCTCCACAACATAATCTTCTGATATCAGCTGGAAAGAAAGGCGACATTTGTATCTTTGATGTTCGTCAGCGGACTTTGAGGCATCGTTTCCAGGTAAATGAAGAAGAAATCTTCAAAGATTCCATAAATTTAATTTCTTATTTCATACTTAGGCTCATGATAATGCAATAAAATGTCTCGCGATGGATCCACACGAAGAATTCTTTGTGACAGGCTCTGCTGATGGTGACATCAAGGTAAGTTTTCCGTTCTCATGTTCAATAAGCAGAAATTAATTTTTTTGAAATAAAATTCTTTCTCATTAACTCGAATGATGAAGGTTTGGGCATTAGCAGCTCCAATGAGTTCACCGCTTTTCTTCTACCCTGGTGAACACAAACACAGCAGTTTCTTCAAACACATGGGACAAGGCGTGACGCAAATTCAAATCGATCAACTCGGTCGAATGTTCTCGTGCGGCGTCGATGGAAGTATGAAAGTTCGATCACTTCCTGATCGTGATACGATCATCAACTCAATTTATTGAGTTAATCAGATGATAATAGATAATAATAATAATTATAATAATTAAACATAATAATAATAATAATAATTCTTCAACACATACACACACAAATAAGTTTTAAAAAATTTGATAACAACAAGATTCATGAAAAATATTTTAAAACAACAAATAGAGTTGAAACATTTCATCAAAAACTTTTTTCGATTTATCTTTTCTGTTCTTCCGTCTCATTAAAGTGAACAATAAAAATTTATCTTCTCGATGGTGACTCGAAAATTATTTCGATGCTTCTAAATATATTTAAAGAAAAACTTTTTAATGGACTTTAAAAGTAAAATTAATTTTGTGATGAGAAAAGTCGAAGAAGAACAAACAAATTAAAAAAATCTTTCTTGATTGAAAATTCTACATGAAAATTGAAAATCTTTAATAAGAAAATTGTTTTTTCATCTCTATACGTATTTATATTCATACAAAACGAACGCCCGCCCGCCTGCTCGAACGCCTTTGTGCTAAGATTTTTACTTAAAGTTTCCTTCCCGTTTTCCCTTTCATCTTAAATATTCAAAGCTTTTAAACGAAATTAAAGAAGACGCTGAAAATTAAATTTATGATGTCTGTTGATGATACGCCGGTTCGCTGAATGTCTGGCGAATCAAAGGAATTAATTATCGCGTTAATAATGTTCGCTACTCGACTGAACTTTGCGGTTAATTTCGGTAAATTTCGCTTGAAGTGGAAAGTTATTCGTCTCCGTTTGAAGCTTTCAGGCATTCTACGAACGTTCGATTATATACATGAAAGAAAATCCAAAATCCATTTAAATATTGTTAGTGTTGTTATTGAATAATATAAATATTTCATCCCCCGCAAACAATCCATTATTTATTGCATAAATCAAAGGAAAAGAAACTATGAAAACTTTTATTAGATATTTGAGCAAGAAATGAAATCATTAATGTTATAAAATAAAATAAAATTAAAAAAAGGATAAGTCAAGGCACTCTTGGGACACTCTTGACTGGGCTTTATGATGATGTTTATGAAAAGAAGCAAAAGAAAAGAGAAAAAAACGAAATTGTTTACTTAACAACATTTGACTGTCGTCTTTTTTTATTTTATTTTATATTTCTCGTTTTTCTCGATCAACTTGTACGCCTCCCTTCAACCTTATCATCTGAAAATATCCAATTTTCACCCCCATGGGTGCTTCCCTTTAATGTCAAACAAGGATAAAAGTTCTTCTACGCCAGCCATAAAAGAAGAAGAATAACGTTTTGGGGAAAATCCGATGAAAAATGGAAATTTTTACGTAAAGCGAGAGTTTGGGGGAGGAATCAATGATGATAATGACGATGATGATACTTACAGAAATTTAATTTAAAATCAAATCCTTCTATTGTTGACTTTTCATTTATTGATCCATTAATGACCTTCTTAGACGAATCGAGAACTTATTTAATAAGGAAAATCTGAGTTTGATCCCTTCGTCAACAAATTTCAATTGAAATCTTACTAAATCAAATCGAAGGGAAAAGAAGTTGTCTAATAATGAAAAATATAATCATAATTAAAAATCTAACAACAATAAGAAATCAAATAACGAAAGAGTCTTATGAAAAGTAGAAAGAAAACAAAACATAAAAAAATGTTTAAAGTTTTTATTCAGCTTCAAGCAGAAAATGAAGAAAAAAATTGTTTTTATTTCTTAAATACTTATGAGTTAAGTTTAAAGTCACACGAAGATTAATATCTATGATAAACGAGGGTGAACATATATTGTTGGCTATAATCAAGTAAATAAAAGAAAAATTATACACAATGAACATGAGATGTATGCCATTTACTCGCATAAAGTGAAGAATGATGAATAAAGAAATGGAAAATATCTGTAAAATTCCAAGAAAAAGAGTCTCGTTCATCTTGATCTGCTTTTGTATCATGCTGTTTAGGGACGAGAAAAGTCAAAATGCCGATGGGAAAATGACAATTTTTCATGTACATTTATTGTTCCAGTTTTATTTCCTTCTTTACTTCATCGCAATATGTTGGAATTCACAACAAAGTTTACATTTCTAATCCTTTTTTTTCAGAATAAATTTCAATTTCATCCATGACAACCAATTTCCTTAAAATTGCTTTAAATATTTCATTTTTTGTATTGTGGGTGGGTGTAGCGTGATAATTATAAATAGATATCTAGTTAAAAATATTACAAATTCTTATCATTGTTTAGACTCATTACAAATCAAATTAAAGCTTTCATCAAAGCATTGAGATACTGAGGATTGAAGATATTTAATTAATCCCACTTAAGACTCATTATTTTAAACTCAATCAAATTGATGTCATCGTTTTCAAAGTAAATAAGTACGACTCTCACTTTCATTAAATCCCAACAACTCTCGTCATTTCAAACATTCAAATTTTCTTCTTCATAAATATTCAATCATTTTATGAATTGCTTGCTTTCTTCTTGCTACATAATTCCAAAGAGTTCTTTTGTCTTCATTACACTTAGCTTTCTAGGAGATTACATAATCATAAAAAAAGATGAAAGCGAGAGAGAAAATATTGTAAATGATTTTCAGCTTAAGAGATTGTGATTGTCTTGAGAGCTTCTTTTTTTTGCTGTTATTATTGTTGATTTAAAGCGTGTTTATATTTACTTTCTCTTAAATATCAGGGTTGATGTAAAAGCTACCTCAGCTTATCTCTTCATGTGGTGCTTACTTTTGAGAGTTTCCATTTTAGAACTCATTTGGTTGGTTGAACAGAATGAGCGAATGAGTTGCTTCATAAATCAACATCATCAAAAATTTCGTGTAATTCCGTTGTTAAACGCAAACTTTCTGCCACATCAATTTGCCTAGCTTGCTTTATTTTTACATTAAATACATGAGCGCGCTTCAAATATTTGTTGTTACTGTTTTAATTTTTAAATAAAACATAAATAATACAAAGGAGGTGCAGCTGTTTCAGGATAGTCGTGCAGAAAAAAAAGATCTCTCGCGCTTCCGGCTGCTTTCCACTCCCCCGCATCGCATAAAATTTACATTTACATATTTTCATCAACAATCAGACTTAGGTTTTTTATTCTTTTATGTTCATAGGTAGGTAAATGAATTTCCCATAAATTTTCATGAGACTTTTTTTCATTCCATTCTTTTTTTGATGGGCTTTCAAATATTTCACATTTCATTATTTTTATTTTGGTTTAAAAGCTTTTAAAAATAAATAAGAAAAGAAGAAGAAATCGAAGTGTTTTCCGTCCCTTAAAGTAATTGGAAAGTAATAAGAAGAAATCTTTTGGTTGAAATAATTTAAAAAGTAAACGAAGTGGAAACATTTGTCAGTGATAATAAAACTCTTTTTATGAACAGTCGATGTCACCTGAGAGACTTGTAAAAGGTTACAAATTTCCTGGGTGTTAGTATGCTTAGTTGAGCAGCTGAGTGATTTAATTAAAACAAAGGGACAATTGAGTTAAACACTTGAAGTAGAAAAAGAAGCTTTTTGATGTCTCTCAGTGTGATCATTAAATATATTTAAAAGCTCGGATTTAAATGTTAATCAAAGAACAACAAATCGACATATGTAAATTGTGGGTTTAATTTCACTACAAACACATTTGGAATTCTAATAGATTATTTCACCTAATCTTTAACAAATATGACATAAATTATGTTTACGAATCATTTGTTTGAACTTTAGATATCAACCACATTCACTGTCGATTATGTTGTTCTTATAAGTTGTCTAAAAATAGTCGAAAACTTCGTCAATGGTCCACATTAATCCTCAAATCTTGTTTGTTGTCGTGGTGTACTTGAACTTCGCTCGTAAGCTGTTTGCTGTCTTCTCAATCTTGTCGCGGCATGTTGAAGAGGATTCGATACATTGTTGGTACAATTACAAATCGTGTCGATCAAAGAACGAGCAAGACTTCGTGCTCGCGTCACAACTCGCTTATTTTTGTCCTTTAATCCTGACATAAAAGCATTCAAGTTCTTTTCTTTCGCTTCGTCACTCTGTTGGCATTTTGAAAGACATTTTTCAGTTAAGTTCAGTGAATCGAGAAATGATTGACAATGAATTGGAATGAAAATGAAGGAAAAGTAACAAATAAACAAACAGCTTCTTATGCTATCAGCAATGACGAGAATTTTCTTTTTCTTTCTGACTTAGATATAAATAAATAAATTCGAGGAAAATTCCTTTAAGAAGCTCAATAAATGTCGACTCACCGTTTTCTTTTCAAGCCTCTCCTGAGCTGTTTTTTCAGCCTCGCCAAGCACTTCTTGTATGCATTTCTTTAGTTCTTCTACTTCTTCAGGATTTTGATGTTTGAACTCCTCAATTCGCTGACTCAAATCGTTATCCACATCCGTGCTCTTGTCAAGTGAAAGGGCAAAGTTGATGGAGGATTTTTGTGTTTGTTGGAAACCCACAGCTGCCATAATGTGTCAATGAATGCTCTCCTTAAATAAGTTTTCCTAACTTTCCGCTTTTCTCTTCACTTCCACAGTGGTGACTCGACTGTAAATGGATGTTAATTAATTTATAATTTAATTGCTTGTAAACTGCCTTGAAATTGAAATTCAATACAGCTGTGCGAGCCTCTTGAATTTCAGTTACTTAATATTATCTTCAACACTTGTCTCATCTCTCAATTAAGTAAATATTTCCCAACGAACGTGATAAGCATGTGACGAAATTCATTTGATATTCCCAAATCATCATTTGATTCAGAGGTGATATTCTCGCATTCCCGCAATCTTCCCCATTGCTCAAGTTTCAACCAACAATAATGATGTTGAATTTTTTACGATGAATTGAATTACAGTGAACGTGCGACGATGAATAGATTCAATAATAGGATTCCCTCATGTTATTGAGAGAAAGGAATTTCTTATGTTGAGAAATATGATAAAAAAAATCAGGGATGTCGATTGTCGCTAACAAAATTTTCTTTTACTCATATTTTACAACATAATTGTATCATTAAATTCATAAAATTTCCCCACAAACCACATAATCGACATCCCCAATAAGAATAATAAAAGAATTGAAAATAAAAATTCCTTTTAAAGACGGGAAATGATTAATTGACGTAGTCATGCAACGTTGAACAAGTAAATTGCTTTTCTCTTTTTCTTTAAGCTTCATTCTTTCACAGCAAAAAATTTGACTCATAATGCGTGGGAGTCTCGTGAGGTTAATGCTGTTATCATTCATGAACCGCCAGGAACGTGATTTTCGATACTGTTTGAGTTAAATTATCCAGGAGGATAAAAGCGTGGGTGTGCAACGAAGTGTATGAATGCTACTAGGAGATGCGAGAGTAATGTGATTACCGAAGCTTTTCTCGAGATTTAACATTAAGGATATGAAAAATTGCCACAATTTGTTTCAGTTATTCTTCGCAACTGAAGTTCGCATGAATGTTTATAAATAAAAAGTAGCAAGTAAGTTTCTTTCCGACATGAAAATATGAAACAAAAACAAAAAGAAAATACTGACTTTATTTAATAATTCATTACTTTCCTTTTGTACCGTTTCATTTACTTGTTCTAGTTTGTTTTTTTCTTTTCTTTTTATTCAGACGGTTTTTTGTTCTACCTCGTAGGAATAACCATAAAATTTATTCACGTTTCCAGCATAATTTAATCAATCTTTAAAAGCTTTAAGTAAAACTTTTCTCTCTCAGAAGATTTTTGTGTTCTCAAAAATATGTTTTATCGATAGAAACTTATGTATGAGATCTAATTTTCCTTTTTCAATTGAAACTCTGCATGTTGGTGAAAAGATATATTTTCACCCTTTTACCCATTTATATTTAGCAAACCCATGAAGCGGAAGCATAAAACATAAATAAGAGAAACAAAATAAGTTTCGTCTGTTGAGTTAATTGGATGAAATAAAAGTAACTGGTGATGTTAGCAAGTACAAAGTTTATTTATCACTCCCGAGTGATGTTTCCTTTCTGTTTTCTCTCTTCATTCGCAGTGACGTTAGAATCCTTTCAATGTAAAAGCTTCTTTATTCATTTCTCCCCCTCCGTCACTGAGCTTTTCATTTCTCTTCAATTTTCCATAAGAGTGTATTTGAATTGAGAAAGGAAAGTGAGCCAAAGGCATATAATGAATTTGTGTTTAAACGATTTTTTTCTTCACGTCTCGTTTTTATCGTCTTGCCATGCACGTTCTGCTATCTGAGATTCGACACTTTTAACATAATCTGATACTCACTCACTTCTGTTGAGTCAGTTCCCCTCGCCTTTTCAAAATCGTTTATAACTCTCCCCAGGGCTTTAATTCATTTGAACGTTGCTTTTTTTTTCTTTCTTTTTTTCGTTCTCTTTCTCCTTCACTGTTCTAATTTCGTTTCCACTTTCCCTTAAATATGATTCGAAATCAAGTTGAATTAAATGAGGAAATAATTTTCTATCAACAGCTCTCGACCACTCAGTTTTCTTAATTAAATGCAAATTTTATGTCAACAAAAAAATTTCTCTTCTACAATTTTCAACACAACATAAAGTGAAAAATATTTCTTTACTGTCTGCGATTTTCAGGAGCTACGTCTTCATTTAAAGCTACACAAACACAAAATGCTTACAAAACTTCCAATCACATCGTGAACTTTAGAAAATCATATTGTCATGGAAGATTTTCTTCTTTCCTAACTTTCCTGTATTTGATTATTTTTCCACTAGCAAAGATTTGTATGAACTGGAAAATTATACAAAAGGATAAAAGCTTTTTATGAAAGCTTTCGCTTTTGAAATGTGAGCTTTAAGCTTTCCAAAGCATGCGCAATTGCATGTTTTTGTCACAACTTATTTTTCCGTTGAAAACAATCATCGAAATGGTCAACTTTGTTGTGCCTTCAAGTCTATGAAGCATGTTTGAATTTACTAGAATCAATTTGACATTTGCTATTTCAAAAGAATGAAGAGAGAGATAGAAATAGAGAGAGAAAGGGAGATGATGATGATTAATCGCATGATGGTCTACTTTATCAGTGAAAACTGACAACCGATAATTGATTCGAGTTTCGATTACTTTTTTGTGTGATTTGGATCTATAAATGTTCATTCGTTACTTCATCACTGTTTTAGTTCTACTTGAATCGTTTTCTCAGTCACATAATGAAGTTTCTGTTTGTTGCCTTGGTGCTTCAGCTAACGGTTGGAAATAATTTTTTTCCCTATTAAACTTTAGTTAAAAAGAAAAGTTTTCAAATTTTAAACTTTGTGTTTTTACAGCTTTCCGATGCTATGCACAACTCGGAACCTGCTGAAAATTTGCCATATTATGCTTACGTTACTTTTGTTAACGCACAAATGGAATTTTATGGCGGTGGTGCATTAATTTCAGGAATTCATGTTTTAACTTGCGGTGCAAATGTTCAAGGGTAAGGAAAATCGAACACTTTGAAAGAATTTCAATTTTTAATTCAAAATCTTCATAAAAAAGTTTTACTATGTGGAGAGTTAGTGTGGGATCGAACAGAAGAAGTCAGCATCAAAATTTTATAACGACCCAAGCTGTCGCACATCCAAATTATGCTGAAGCTAACAATGTTCGAATGAACGACATTGGAATAATAACTCTCTTGCAGCCAGTGGTATTTTCAGCATCAATCTTTCCTATTGCATTAGGGCCAGTGTTTGGTGATGAAGAACCGTCACCGATGTTAAATATCCAATCATTAATTATGGGATTTGCTGGTAATTTAACTGCTGGTACGCAAGGATTAGAGAACTTAACACAAGGTCATGTGAGAACGACCGATGTAGCAACATGTGTGGCTTTGTATCCAGCGTCAGATTTAATTCAACATTTCTGTGCTGAAGATCGAAGCGTGGGCAGCAATTTTTGTCTTGGCGATCAAGGAGGTCCAGTAACGACAATGGCAAGAGGTCGTGAAATTATGGTCGGTATTCAATCGCTGCCTGGCTGTACAATAAGACCGAGCTTATACATTAGAGTCAGTTCTTATCGTGAATGGATCCGTAGTGAGACTGGAGTATAGAAACTTGAAGTATTCCTCTCAACCCCAGCGGAATTAATTAATCGGTGAGTTTATTCGCTTATAATGGAGCCATGTTTAGCATGAAACCTTTTTTAATTTTTAATCAATCTTGATACCTTAATTAAGAATTCAAATCTGTGGAAAAAATCTTCTCCCCTAATTCCTGAAGGATTTTCTTTCCATCTTCTTTCATGAAACTTTTTCATTGTGAAGCCTTTAAAATATTTCTTTCAAAGTGTTATCAATTACAAAATGTTGATTATTATTACAAATAACAAAAATAATGTGAATCATGCAGCATGTTAAGCTGAAAATAATGAAATCATTTATCGATAAATCTTATTTCGTTCCCTACATTTCTTTCAAAACTTTTGATGAATTCAATTTTAATTTCTTTTTCAGACATTTCGTTATCGACAATATTGGAATGTTTCGGATTTTTAAAATAAAAAATATTTTGTATAGAAAAGCGTGATTTATGATAAGAAAATAAAATAGATTGAAATAAAATATTTTGTTGTAGATTTTAATTTAAAATTGAGTATCCAAATGTTGCCCTGATGAGATTTAATGAACGTTCGTTCAGTTCATAAATTATTAAACATTTAAATTTCACCTTTTCAAACTTTTCGTATTATCTCTTTGACTCATCACATCTAATCTGACTTCTCCTATCTTTGATTAAACTTCCTGATAAATTAAATCTCTTGATAAGATTTCAGCAATTTTTTGTCACGACTAACGAGAGATATAAATTTTTTGGATGTGAATTGATCATTTCGAGTTGTTTTATTGAATTGAATACAACCATAATGAAAGTTTTAATAATTTCCTTGCTTCTCGTAGCGTCATTGGCGGTAAGAAAACTTTAAAACAATTGAAGTGAATAAAATAAAATGATTGAAAAATGTTCTCAGTGTATAGAAGGTATAAGAAATGGAGAACCATGGCTGGAAGCTCCTTATATGGCTCCCATTCAA
>CVRI01000016.1:0-12721 GCA_900005825.1 Clunio marinus | reverse complement strand
AGCTCCTTATATGGCTCGTATTCAATACAGCACTCCAGCCGGTCAAGGAGGTGGAGTGATTTTCTCACAACGTCACATCCTTACATCTGGTTTTGTTGTCAATCCAACATTCACTGCATTTACTGCTTGGGTTGGAAGTACTTCACGTGGAAGCCAACGAATGGTTGCAGTGCAAACTCGTTTAAGACATCCCAACTACCAATTAACTCCTAGACTGAACGACATTGGAATTGTAACACTCACCGCTGACCTCGTTTTCGATGACTTCGTTTGGCCAATCCGACTACCAATCATGAACCAAATACTTCCATATGATAACCAACAAGGGACTGCTTTGGGTTTTGGTGGAGTTCCCGGTGGAGTTCAACCATCAGAACAACTTCAAGCTGCTTTTTTGAGAATTTCACCACCAACAGCATGCAATACTCGATTCCCACAACATACAATAGCACAACAATTTTGTGGAGAAGATTCTCGTTTAAGGTCAGAAGTTTGTAACGACGATCTTGGTGGTCCTTTCATTGTTCTTGATCGTGGAAGAGAAGTATTGGTTGGATTGATTTCTGATCATTTCTGCATTGCTGCTCAACCTTCTCAACCAGCACTTTTCACAAGAGTATCTGCCTTTAGAGCTTGGATTAATCAAATGACACTTGTATAAAGATTTCATTGAAATAAAGAAAAGGTTAACATTTTGAAAGTTTTGTGTGAAGAGAATTTTAATTCAAAATATATTTTATGCAGTCACTAAACATTAAAAATCTTTTATCAAAGTTTTGTGGTAAAGTTAATCTTTCCGATAAGATTACAACTGATTTCAATCGAATAAAGTAACGTTCTTTGATTGATAAGGCAAGTTTCTTCAAAGCTCATCATCGTCATCATCATCATCATCATCATCATCATCATCGGAGAAGGAAGTGCACGACTGTACACTAAAGCGATTAAGATTACAGGAATATAAATTCCATCTTGTTTCGCTCCACATGTCTCATCATTTGAGTGACTCTTCATTTTCAGGTCTTTGAAGGAATTTTCCTTCAATTAAAACTAAGAAAATCTCATTATTTTGTTAGAATATTATTGAAATGAACAATCAAATAACCAAATTCTAAGATTTTTTAATTTTTAATGAAGCATTTTCAAGTCACACATTGAAGTGTTCATTTTAATTGTCATCAGCATTTTCATTTAAGTTACTGATTATTAATTATTAAAAGAATTCACGCAATTGATATTTAAAGCCACCTTCGCTTCCTACAGATTCATTACAAATCTAATCAATGTTCGTTAATTACATAGAGTAGAAGTTGCTAATTCCGGCTGGTTTTAATACCGTTTTTTTCGGTATCTTAAAACCGTCTTTGGATTTTTCATGTGAAAATAAGAAAATGTTTTCAACTTTTATCTTTACATCTAGGCTTTAAATTTAGTATAAAGCCTAGATGTAAAGCTAAAAGTTGAAAACATTTTCATATTTTCACATGAAAAATCCAAAGACGGTTTTAAGATACCGAAAAAAACGGTATTAAAACCAGCCGGAATTAGCAACTTCTACTCTATGAAGAAAATTTCCCAAAATTTATTATTTATCAAATAGAATTAAATTTAATAGACTTGAGAATAAATTTCCTTCAGCTCCCTACCTATGTACAAACGTATTAAATTTTAATTATCAAAAATATTAAAATTCAATGCGGTGAAAGTCTAAAGTGACTTAAGTTTCAGTTTACTTCTTAAACATTTCAGTCGCAATTTAAGAAAGTTAAAATAGTTTATGGATTTTGAATTATTTTTTCCTTTTTCCATCCCAAAGCGTGTTTTGAAGGCTTTTGGGACATGGATTGAAGAAAGATCAACATTTTTTACTTACATTAAAGGAATCGTCATGCATTTGTTCTTCATAGAACTTGACACGTATTTGCAGCTTGTTTTCTTGTTCACTTTTGAAGATTTTGAAGATTTTGCTTTGTTGATGACACTTTTGCCAACTTGTATTGGTTTGTTTTTCAAAACATCAAACTTTGCTTTCAAGATAAAGCAAATCAAACAACTAATGGCGATAATTGAAGATCTTTCGACTTATTGCACGAAAACGGAAAAATTGAAGAAATATTTGAAGAAAGTTGACAAGATTACAAAACTTTTTATGACTTTGGCCTTCTGCAGTTGCATTTGTGGAGCTTTCCATACAATGTATGAATTGCCATACAAAATGTGGTTTCCTTACGATATTAACAATCGATTAAATTATTGGATTTCTGCAATTTATCAAATTATTGGCTCAACCATATTGGCTCAAGTTACAATTTGCATTGATTTAATTCCAATAATTTTCATGTGTTACGTCATTGCGTTTTTGGATATTTTATGTGATCGCCTGCAAGCCCTCAAGAAGGAAAAAATCAAAATTACTGAATTTGAAGATTTTCTAGTTCCAAGTAACGAAGAATTGTCGAAATGCATTGAATTCGGAATTAAAATCGGTAAATGCGTGGAATTGATTGAAGAAACTTTCTCGACTATATTTTTTGCGCAAGGATTTTTCAGTACTTTGATTTTATGTACAATTTCATTCTCTCTTTCTCTTGTAAGTAGGTAGATATTTTAAAACTTTCACGAAAAACTATTCTAAATATATTTTTAAATTTAAAGGTTACTGATCCTGTGAAATTTATCAGACTTTTTAGTTATTTAATTCTGATGTTGGTTGAGATTTATTTGCCGTGCTACTTTGGAAATGAAATTACTTTGAAGTCTGAAAAGTTGTCGGAAAATCTTTTTCATTCGGACTGGCCAGAAGAAAACAAAAAATTCCGATCTAACATGCTGGTTGCTATGGAAAAAATGAAGAGATCCTTCAAAATTGCAGCTTTCGGGGTGTTTGGTGTTAACATGAAAACGTTTTCTGATGTTTGCAGATCAACTTACTCACTTTTTGCTGTTTTTAAAAAAATTCATGGTCGGAAAGAAAATGTATAAAGATTGAAAAGATCGTTCGGCATTGCAGTTGTTGAGTATTTAGTGTTAACAATTGCTGTTTTTAAAAATAATCATGATCAGAATGAAAATGTTGAAATTGTTAGATAGAATTCAGATCATTTTAATTGTTTATGCATCATCAGAAAAAGGAGTGCACGACAGTACACTACCTAGAACGATTAAGAATATAGGAATATAAATTCCATCTTGTTTCGCTCCCACATGTCTCATCACTTGAATGATGAGGGTTTCACTTTCAGTAGCGTTCCACAGGATTGATTGAATATTCCTGAAAACTCTCGATTGTTGTTCCAGATTTGACAAATTTTTAATTTAATCAAATTTGATACAAAGATCATTTCGAGTCGTCTGTTTTAAAGGAGAAAGTTTTTCTTGACAATATGATTTTTTATGAAACAATTTGATGTTTGTTACTTCTTGGAACTGTCAAAGAAAGAAGAAACTTTTGATGACTCACGAGCCTGCTTATTTCTAGCTCAACAGATTATGAAATCTCAAATAATTATATAATTTTTCAATGACTTTTCATGATAACGTTAATCTTATTGATAAAACTTTAATTATTCTTAAAAAAATGAGAAATTATGTGAGGTTCCTCGCAAGATAATACAAAATGATTAGTCACCGAATAAAAACCTGCTTAAAAATAAATCTGATATTTCATATCTTTTAACGAAATTTTATGATAAGTTTAATCTTAATTTTAACCACAACTGACTTCGCAATCTTTATTTTTGATATTTAAGCTATTGAACGAAACTTTGAAAGAATATTTGGAGTTGAGCTATTCAATAGAAAAAAAGAAAAATGAAGCTCCACATAATTTTTCTTGTTCTCACAGCGTTTGCTTTGGTAAGACATGAAGAGTTGACATTACAAATATGTAGAACAATATGTGAGTAAACAAATCCATTTAATTAGAGCACTGAAGCAATAAGAAATGGACAAGTCTGGCAAGACGCACCTTATATGGCTCGTATCGTTTTTGGTACTGGAGAACATAATTTTGAAGGAGGTGGAGCAATTTTTTCACATCGTCACATTCTCGCAGCTGGTTTTGTTGTCAGTCCGGTATCCCCTGTATTTAATGTTTGGGTTGGAGGATCAACAAGAACAACCCAAAGAGCTGTTGCTGTGCAATCACGTGTTCAACATCCCAACTACAGTCTATTCCCTCTGACTAACGATATTGGAATCGTTACCCTTAGTCTTGATCTTCTTTTCGATAGATTTGTTCGGCCAATCGCATTACCACCTCTTGGAACGTCAANATATCATTGAAAAAATGTACGAGCATCTCTATGAGTATTGTTACGAAATTATCATTGTAGTTGAAAGTTATAAGAGAAAATATTAAACACAAACCGGCACAAAAGCAGAGATTGTGAAATAATTTTGGCATATCAAATCTCATTTTTGCATAAATTCAAGTAGAAACTCCCAATATCAAAAATATTTCAAATAAGTTTAAAAAAGTATGAAAATTCTATCAGTGATCAAACACATTAAAACAATAGTCAAACATTTATAACAACTTAATACCTAATTATCTTCATTATTTTGTGAGCTCATAAAACTGAAAATTCTTATCTTCGATCCAAATTCCGAGAACATAATCTTATCTATTCATTTCTCATCATCATCATCAGAGTAGGGAGTGCACGACTGTGCACTAAAGCGATTAAGTATACAGGAATATAAATTCCAACTTGTTTCGCTCCCTTTGTCTCATCACTTGAATGATGAAGGTTCCACTTTCAGTAGCGTGAAACAGGGGCGAAGTATCTAAACTTCTGAAAACCTCAGCCCAAGTGACCACCACCGAGAATGGAACCAGGATCGTACCGATTAGTCAATCGATACGATTCTGATACAAATCCGATGGCACACACACTTAGGCCAATGAAGCAAATTTGCCCCCTTTCTATTCATTTCTTGTTCATTCCTAATTTTAGATTGAAGTTTATTTTAATGTGTCGACATTTCAAACGCAAAAATGTTGCCTTACAAATCAACAACAGTGAACAACTTTGATGAATATTTAATTACATTTCTTAACAAGGCAGACGACAGAATCGCTCAACTATTGAAAAAATCAACAGATATGCGAAATGGTGGTGGAAAAGTTCAAAAGGTCTGATCTAGAAGATCGAAAATTTATTTTTATGGAACGAAATTCATGCAACTTGTGTGGGAACCGATATTTCGTCCTAAATATCTGGAAGCACGTCTGCTTCCTTTCATTCTCTATCCAAACTGAAACTCCGACTCGAGAGACCCCTCGGAATATTTCCCCTCGTAATCCTATTCCCACAATTACAAATATGTAGAACAATATGTGAGTAAACAAATCCATTTAATTAGAGCACTGAAGCAATAAGAAATGGACAAGTCTGGCAAGACGCACCTTATATGGCTCGTATCGTTTTTGGTACTGGAGAACATAATTTTGAAGGAGGTGGAGCAATTTTTTCACATCGTCACATTCTCGCAGCTGGTTTTGTTGTCAGTCCGGTATCCCCTGTATTTAATGTTTGGGTTGGAGGATCAACAAGAACAACCCAAAGAGCTGTTGCTGTGCAATCACGTGTTCAACATCCCAACTACAGTCTATTCCCTCTGACTAACGATATTGGAATCGTTACACTAGCCGCTGATCTTGTTTTCGATAGATTTGTTCGCCCAATCGCATTACCACCTCTTGGAACGTCAATGATTCCATACGATAACGAACAAGGAACAGTTTTAGGTTTTGGTGGAGCTCCTGGTGTTGCCAACACAAGAGAACATCTTCAAGCTGCATTTATGAGAGCGACGACACCTGCAAGGTGCAATTCATTTTTTCAACATTCAGTGGCACAACAATTTTGTGCTGAAGACGCACGTTTGAGATCAGAAGTTTGTTTCAATGATATCGGCGGTCCATTTGTCGTTTTACGTCGTGGTGAAGAAGTTTTGGTTGGCGTTATTTCAGATCCTTTTTGTATTGCTGTTCCAACATCTGAGCCAGCTCTCTTCACAAGAGTTTCTGCGTACAGAACGTGGATTAATCAAATGACATCAGTATGATTCTGATATTTGAATTAAATGTGCATATTTTTAATCTTTCTTCAACTTTAATTTCTTAAATAAATATCTAATAAAAAGATTTTTCAATCAAAACAGATTAAAAGATATTAAAAGTTTTATCTGTTATCAAAATTTTGATGATCGTTAATCTTATTGATAATACTTAAATTATTCTTACAAAAACGAGAAATTGTGTAATGATTCGCACTTCTTTCTCTAGCTAAAGATGATAAATTTTCCAAAATAAAACAAGATGATTAGTCACCGAACAAAAACCTGTTTAAAAATATATTTGATAAGATTTTCATATCTTTTATCTAGCGAAATTTTATCATAAACTTTATCTTACCACGTTATCTTAACTGACTTTGAAATCTTTATTTTTGATATTTAAACTTTTGAACGAAACTTTGAAAGAATATTTGAAGTTGAGCTATTCAATCGAAATAAGGAAAAATGAAGCTCCACATAATTTTTCTTGTCCTCACAGCGTCCGCTTTGGTAAGACATCAAAAGTTGACATTATAAATAGAATAATATGTGAATAAAAAAATTCATTTAATTAGAGCACTGAAGCAATTAGAAATGGACAAATCTGGCAAGACGCTCCTTATATGGCTCGTTTCGTTGTTAGTTTTGGAATAACTAATCTTGAAGCAGGTGGATCAATTTTTTCACATCGTCACATTCTCATAACTGGTGTGTTTGCCGATCCGGTACTTACTGTACCTAATGTTTGGGTTGGAGGATCAACGAGAACAACTCAAAGAGCTGTTGCAGTTCAATCACGTGCTCGACATCCCAACTTCTCGCTTTTCCCTCTGACTAACGATATTGGAATCGTTACACTTAACGCTGATCTGGTTTTCGATAGATTTGTTCGGCCAATCGCATTACCACCTCTTGGAACGTCAATGATTCCATACGATAACGAACAAGGAACAGCTTTAGGCTTTGGTGGAGTTCCTGGTGTTGCCAATACAACAGAACATCTTCAAGCTGCATTTATGAGAGCGACGACACCTGCAAGGTGCAATTCATTTTTCCAACATTCAGTGGCACAACAATTTTGTGCTGAAGACGCGCGTTTGAGATCAGAAGTTTGTGTCGGTGATATCGGCGGTCCATTTGTCGTTTTACGCCGTGGTGAAGAAGTTTTGGTTGGCGTTATTTCGCTTGATTTTTGTGATGCTACCTTTCCATCTGAGCCAGCTCTCTTCACAAGAGTGTCTGCGTACAGAACGTGGATTAATCAAGTGACATCAGTGTGATTATGAATTTTTTGAATTAAATGTTCATATTTTCAATCTTTATTCAATTTTAAATTTATTAAATAATAAAAAGAATTTTCAATCAAAAAAGATTAAAAGATATTAAAAGTTTTATCTGTTATCAAAGTTTCGTGATAATATTAATCTTATTGATAAGATTTCAACTAAGTTCAATTAAATAAAATTCTCCCTTAACTTAAGTAAGTTCGTTATTTGAACCTTTTTTCCTTCATAAATTCTGAGACGATCATTTCGAGTTGCGCTATCGAATTGAAAGCAGTGACGATGAAGTTTCAAATAATTTTTCTTGTTCTTGCAGCGTTTGCCTTGGTAAGAAATATGAAACCACTTTTGTTCAAAACAAATTAATTTTTAATAATTAGTCAACAGAAGCAATCAGAAATGGAATAATCTGGCAAGACGCTCCTTATATGGCTCGTATCTTGTATGGCACTGTAGCAGGCGGTGGTCAAGGAGGTGGAGCAATCATCTCTCATCGCCACATCCTCGTATCAGGTTTTGTTGCCGATCCGGCATTCACTATATTTAATGTTTGGGTTGGAGGATCAACAAGAACAACTCAAAGACAGGTTGCAGTGCAATCACGTGTTCGACATCCCAACTACCTAGGAAATCCAAGAACGAACGACATTGGAATTGCTACACTTACCGCTGATCTGGTTTTCGATAGATTTGTTCGCCCAATCGCATTACCACCACTTAATGTTTTATTCTTACCATACGATAATGAACAAGGAACAGCTTTAGGCTTTGGTGGAGTTCCTGGTGTTGCCAATTCAGCAGAACATCTTCAAGCTGCATTCATGAGAGCCGTGACACCTGCAAGGTGCAATTCACGCTTCCCATTCCATTCATTGCTTCAACAATTCTGTGCTGAAGACACACGATTAAGGTCAGAAGTTTGTAGTGATGATCTTGCTGGTCCATTTGTCGTTTTACGTCGAGGTGAAGAAGTTTTGGTTGGCATTATTTCTATTGATTTCTGCATTGCTGCTCAACCATCAGCACCAGCACTCTTCACTAGAGTGTCCGCATACAGAACATGGATTAATGAACAAACACAGATTTAATTGTAAAATTTGAGAATGTTGCTTAATTTTTTTTATATGAATAAAATTCATCGATTTTAATCTAATCACAATTTGTAAAATTACTATCAGCGTTTCGTTAAGTAAAGATCAAAAGAGTTTTTCGTGGAAAATTATTATCTTTAAAAGTATTAAAATATTTGTTGTAAGATAATAATTTTGTAACATTTATATAATAGGCAACACCCACACAAATAACTTCAATCTTTACTTTGTAAGTTTTAGTATGAGATAACAATGAACACTTTCCATTGTTCCAGTTATCTTTCCATGCAGCAGCCAGACATCAGTATAAAGATTATGATTCACTTTGATATTTTTAAAACCTTTTTGAGCCATTTCTTCACGTCAAACTGCTGACTTAATTTTCTAATTTGTCACATTTTTATCGCGATTTATCATGAAACATGTGAGTCACACTAAATGAATTCGATTAAGAAATCAGAGGCAAAACAATTAAGATAAAATCTTATCAATTTATCAATTTATCATAGACAAACGAAAAAAATGTTCAGCAAAATTATTCGCTTTATATGACTTGAACAAATGAAAAGTTTCAGTCAATTTTCGTTGAACTGTCGTCGTGATCGGAAGTGAAAAATGAAGTTTTTAATTTTTATTGCTTTTTGTGGATTATTGGGCAGTAGCTCATTAGCTTTTGAAGAGTTTGCACCTTTTATGGTTAACAGTGTGAGATCAGCGCCTGTTCCTTATTATGTATTCATCCAATACTTCAATGCACAGAATTTAGGATTCTTTGGAGGTGGAGCGCTTATTTCGACGCGACATGTTCTGACTTCTGCTGTCAACGTTGTTGGGTAAAGATGGAAAATATTCCCCAGATTCCCTTTTAATCTCTCAATCTTATTTCTATTTAAATCAACAGCTTTGCTAGAGTGACTGTGTACGCAGGTTCTTCAAACAGAACTGCAATGCGTGAACTCGCAGTTTCAGGAGCAGCAAATGCAATTACCAGTCATCCACAATACGATGCAGTTAATAGAAATAATGATATTGCCATAATTCGTCTTCAGACTCCAATTATTCCCACAGCTGAAATTCATCACGTTGCCATTCCACCAACAACCACACCAGCACTTGTGTTGCCTTTCGAAAACGAAGAAGGTTTCGTTCCAGGCTTTGGATTCCAAAATATTGGCGATTCTAGTCCAACTCAATTCTTATATCGTGGATATCAGCGAACAATTGGAGCCACAAGATGCTTACAATTCTTTGGAGTGAATCCAACTAACACATTCTGTGCTGAAGATAACGTTGAACGTTCGAATGGATGTCAAGGAGATATTGGAAATCCTTTCGTGATTTCATACCGACGATCAGATGTTTTGGCTGGAATTTTGTCAATGCATGCACCTTGCGGTCAATGGTCGCCTTCAGCCTACACTAGAATTACGCAATATCTTCCTTGGATTAACGAACAACTTGCAATAAATTAAAAGGTTGCAATTTATTCAATAACAAAAGTTTCATTCTGAAGATAATTTTACCGATTTTAATGGAATAAAAACGAAATTTGTTCAGTTAAAGTGTGAATTTTTTTCTAACCTGTGACAGTTGCTGATGTTATCAGTAGAAATATTAATTCCATCGATAACATAAAGTCCTAGATTTATCATGAGAGATTACGAGTTGACGATAACAAAAAATAGAAAGATTTGAACGAAGATTGAAGTTCTTCATGATTATGACTTGCACTCATCAGTCTTTGAAAGCTTCTATTGAGAAAGAAATCAATTCATTTCGGATATTTTGACAGTTTCTTTTCAACGAACGTTATTGATGAGACTGTAAAGCATTGAAATATTTTTTCAGCCGTGAATGAAAAATTCTTTTTAAGCGGAGACTTATTTTTAGTTCGAATGTTTCTCATAACTTTCCGAATGGAACAGAATTTTGGTTTACAAATTTGATTCACATTACAGTAATTAAATTGAAATAATTTTTCATGTAACACTATGAAACTTTATCAGTTTGCTTTATTGATTTTGTTAAGTGAAATAATCAATGGATGAATGAACTGATTGAGCTATTAATGGTTTATCGTTACCAGGCAATAACATAAATAAATATTTGCATGTTAATCTTTATTTAACAAATAAAATCGGATTTAAAAACCAATTTCACGCTTAACAAAGCTCAACAACAACTGTAAAATCGTATAAATAATCTCACAGTGAGTTATGAAATGAAAACCGAAAAAAATAAACATAAATTCATATTTTTAAATGCTGCTCTTATGAGATGACGATGTGAGTAAAATTAAAATTATTTATAAACATTTCAAATGTGAGAAAGTGCGAATTTTATTTTTTAGCAGCAGTTCACTTGTTGACCTGAAAATAAGTTCACAAAAGAAAGAGAACAATAAATCACTCATCGTCTCGTCAACTGAGTGAGAATATTTCGAATGTTTGTTTCAGGAACTTCTTTTAAAGATTTCCTTTTGACATTTTCAAATGTTTATCTTGAAAAGTTTGTTTCTAAGTCAAATGTGTGGAAAATTTATTCATGTTGTGTTTAAAATGAGTTTCAATGTTTATTGTTAACGATTACTTTTGTGTTGAACATGATTTTACATCCTGAATATTTACATATTTAGATTCTTTTCCATATTTCAAGCTTACATTTACATGATGTAGATAACTACAAGAAACAGAAATCACTAAACAAATAGGAAACGAATCAAAAAAAATGTTATGGATGATATCCAATTAATTATAACAAATGATTCAGCAAAATCTACATTAGCCAATTGAAAATCAATTGCAGTCTTAGAAATTTTAAGATTGATTGATAACTTCTTCATTCTCATGAGTTCAAAGGCCAGAAATATTTAACTAGCACAAATGATGATTGCTTTTTGAAATGTCCTTACTCTTAATAAATAAAGTCATTAGACAGTCGATTAATATTCGAGAAAACGTTGTCTTTGGCCTGTGTTGTAAGTTCAATTAGCGTAAATCCCAACTTTTCATAATAGAAAGATTGCTGACAAAGAAATATAATTAGCAAATTTCTCCTAAATAATTTTTTTTGTGGTTGCTTATTCAAACTCTTTTATCATTCCGATACTTTCTAAACAAAAGTTTCTTAAAAATATTTTGAAAGGACTTTCAAGGGTTTGATTTAAGGTCAAAGATTAAGTATTTGACGTATAGAATTGAAACCCTTAAATTATGATGAACTTTCATGAACTTTCTTAACATCAAAATCAATAATATTTCGTCATATAGACATAGTCAACATAAAATATGCAAAGAAAACGATATAAAAAGAAAAGATTTTCTTTTAAGGCTTTGAGTTATGCAGAAACTTGGAAAGTTTTTTCCTACTCACAAAAATGTATATATATATAACTTACCTGCCAGAAAAACTTCAATCTTAAGCTCTTAGCTTCGCAGTGAACAGTAAATACTTAAAGGTAAAATATAAAGAGGAAAAAGTTGTGAACAAGACAATTAGTCAATTAACTAACTAAACGAATATAGACACGAAACACTTTTATACTTTTCACTTTTTCATTTAATTTACCTTAAATAGCTATTTTCGACAGCGATGCTGTCATCTTCAGAACGATTCGATCTACGTTTAGTTAGTTAATTATACTACTTTTTACTTGCCGATAAAATATATTTAAATTACAATTATTCAACATTAATTTGCGTATAATTTTCAAATGAACATGAATAAATTAAACAACACAAATTTAGAATTTAAGAATACTAATTATTTATGTTGAAGGATCCTTAATTTCGTCAGGTATAGGGATATTGTAAACATTCTCCAGAAACCATTTGAATGGTTTGCATTTATTCCTTTCTTTAATTTCAATTCGTTTTGAAACGTCACCGAAACGTGGAGTAGAATTTGTAGCACGATAATAATATCTTTTATAGTCATCAAGCCAGATTTCAGCCATACGATTAGTGTTCCATCTATATCCCTTACCAGGATTCTAAAATGTGAAGATCGGGTTAGAAAAATTAAAAAGAAATTAGGGAACTGATTCGCACTTACCGTGTACTTGTGTTTCCTATATACATGAGCTAAACGTGAACAAGGAACAATCTCAACTTCTCCGCCACAAAGCCATACCTTCAAACTTAATCTATTACGTTTGATAGGTAGAACATCATTGACAAAAATGTGTACATAAAATATTTAAACTCACTCAACGTCTTCTCCTCCCCAAATGCTATAATCGGGATCATACATTCCAAGTTCCATGAAAAATTCCTTCGAAATGGT
>CVRI01000015.1:449385-620189 GCA_900005825.1 Clunio marinus | reverse complement strand
GAATGAAATGTCAATAAGTTTGTGCATATTTCTAAACAGATTGTCTGGAAGTGAAGTGATTTCGTTTTCATCACACCACAGTTTCCGAATATTTTCTAGCCCAACCAAATCTCTTTGTGTTATTGATTTCAATCCACAATTATCAATTTCAACAGTTTTCAAATTAGGGAAAATTTTGTTCAATCCTTGAGGGAAGTAGTTGACTGTTGTATCTTTAAACCTAATCGCTTCGACATCTTCATCACTTTTTCCTTCTAAATGTGTTCCCGTAATCGACTGGATGTTCATGTTTGGTATTGTTATTGCTGAAAAATGAATATCGCAAGTGTAGGCTACACCATGTTCTTTAAAATCACAAAATAGTTCCATTATTCATGAAGTAATCACGAAATATGACAGGCCAAAATGTGTTCTGATTTCTTCGGCGTTAGAAACAAGACTAATTAAAGGAGACAAAAATAACTGTCGAAATCTTTACAGGATGAATGTATTGAGTTATTTATAAACTTATGTAGAAGGATATGAACAAACATCTCTTGTAGTGTTGGATTTTTAGCAAAAATTTCATAGTACAAAAATACTTTTCGTATGTACGGTTGTGTTGTTATTTTTGCAGTTTTTCTATCTGCTTTTCTCTGAATAGGTTGAATTTAGGTAGAAAAGATCACAAAACAAGGATCTCTCAACAACATTATGTAAATTTTCAAGATTTTGTTGACCAAAAGATGAATTTAGTAATACAGGAATTGTGGCACTCACAGATCTCTGAATTCTTTTTAATGTTCACTAAACTGCTGCACACGATTTGTTTTTACCAACTTACAAACTCTTGATTGATTGTAAACGACTGACAGTTAATTGAAAATTTGAGTTTGAATAATTATTGAGTCAATTAAATATTGTCATCTATTTTCCGTGACCTTTTCTCAATAATTAACATTACAAATGACAACATTTTTGATGCAATAAACTCGAATAAAATTTTATGAAATGAACAGACATTTTATCAGGATAAGAAAAGTTAGCAGATTTGAAATCTCTTCTCTTTCAATTTCTTCTACACCAGAAGAGCTTCAGGAAAATCTTCACAACTTCTGAATTTACATTTTTTAATTAATAATAAATAATAATTTTCAAAAATTGAAGTGAAAACTGAACTTTGCATAGCTAAAACAACTTTGTGTGCTAAAAAACTGCTTAATTTTTTTTCTATTTATTCAAATTGCTGACAGATATAAAAAATTAAATATTAAATCACCCAGAATAAAAGTCCCAAACCATTTTTTGTAATTACAATCATGAAGGTAAAAATATTCATCAGCGAATCAGAATTTCACTCTTCGTTACGCCAATGTAGATTGTTGCGTCGGGCATTGATCCATTGATGAACTTAACGTCAACTTTCACACCAAATTCCTTTCTAAAACATGACGAGTCTTTCTCATCGCAAAGTAGAAGAATGAAGTGAATGGTGACTTCACCTTCACTTGTTCCTGGCGGAATTTTCACGGAAATGCTCGACCGCCCTTCATTTAAAAGCTTTTGCGTATCAAAATGATCAAATTTCCATCCACGTGTCAGATAAGATTGAATCTTCTGAGGTGCATCAGGTGTTAGTTTTACACCTTCATGAAGATTTAATGCAATTGGAAGCTCGAAACGGCCGACACCTTTCTGAAAGTGCCTTCCATTAGGTACCAGAACCATCGTGACATTTGCTGGTGGGCCAGTAACATGATTAATCTTCTCTGAAGGCCACTTAAGTTGATATTTACTTGCAACAAGCGTTGATAAGTTTATGCGAATTAACTCATGACTATTTGTGTTTAAAACAATTAAATGTGAACCATCTGGCGTTGTACAAAGTCCCGAAGGTTCATTGAACGTCAACAATCCACCAATTTCGTCAGTTATTGCCATTGTTTGAATATGATTTGATTGAATGTTGATTCTTTTGATTTTATTATTGAAAGTATCAGCAACGAAGACGATGGATGATGATGTCGGATGATGTGCAAGACCAAGAGGATGTTGAAGACGCGCTTGATATTTTTCACCATCAACATCACCATATGCGAATAAATTCATTAGATTGTTAGCTCCACCAACAACTGGAGAGACTTTTCCAGATACAAGCGACATTTTTCGTATTGAAGATGATTCAGAATCAGCAATGAAAACTTCATCAGTGCCTCGAACAAGACAAAGACCAGATGGTTGTGCAAATGAAGCTTGTTTCGGGTAATCATTGTTTCGATTTCTTTCTTCGCCATTACCAGCTATTGGGACAACTGTATTCGCGTTTTGAACTTGATAACGCCACCAAATCGTTTCTTCAAAGAAATAAGCCCACACTTGATGAGTTCCAGCCATTGCAATGACCAAAACAACTTTCTGTGGTACTTGACTGTCGTCTTCATGAAAACTCATGTCCATGTTCTTTGTTTTGTAAACGACAATGTCCCAAGGACTGGAAATTGCTTGTTGAAGTGGTGAATTACCACCGTTCACATCTGTTCCTTGAGCGCCACTTCCAATGATCGTCTGAACTTTTCTCTGCTCCAACATGACCATTCGAATCACATGATTTTCAGTGTCAGCAACAAATAAAGTTTTCTGATCAAGCCAAGCAACGCCTTGTGGACAATTAAATTTTGCTTCATCAAATGTTCCATCTTTATAGCCCGCAACACCAAATTGTCCAATTTTATGGACAACACTACCAGATGAATTGAAAATGATGATTCGATGATTACCAGAATCTGATAAGGCAAAGAGTGACTCAGTTGTAGAATCTGCTGAATCATAATTTGAACATTGAATCTTTCCAGGAAACTTCAATTCAAATTGACTCGATGGAGCTGCTGATGGCTTGATGGGAAGTGGTTTTGGCATCAACAATTGCTTCTCTTTGAAGTATTCGATGCAAGTGCCTACGACCAGTTCGATTTCATCGTAGTGCCCTTCACCCATCACTAAATAAATTGGTACACCTGTTGGACTCATCAGTAGCAATGTAGGCCAACACTGAATATTTAATGTTGACCACATAGCGTTATTTAAGTCATTAACTACGGGATGTTGAATATCATGACGTTGAATAGCTGCGTTGACATTTTCACTCGATTTTTCATTTGTAAATTTAGCTGAATGACATCCGATAATGACAAGTCCATCTTCTTGAGTAAATTTCTTTTCTAAACGATGAAGTTGTGGTAGAACATGCAAACAGTTGATGCAACAATAAGTCCAGAAGTCAATAAGAACCAAAGAACCGGTTAAGTGTTCTTTCCATGTTAATGGCTTCGAAACATTAAACCAATCAAGTCCTAGATAGTAGAACAATTTAATTATATCTTTAAAAAAATTAAGTATCAATTCTTACCTTCTTGAAAATCGGGAATAGATTGAAATTTATTGGTGGAACAGATTATGTCGATGGATTTTAAGATTAATGATTTTTGCTTTGATCTATTTGTCTCTTCTGCTATAGCAACTTGTAAATCCATACACTCTACTGCAAGTTCGTCCAACATTTCTTCATTTTTTATAGAAGCCATAGTTTTATGAACTGATGAACAATTTTAATTTAAACTTTTTTTCGATTCAATAAATATATTGAAAATGTAAACAAAAATCTCTACAAAAATATGATATTCAAATATCAAAAAACCGTTAAACATTCGTAGGATCAAAATTGAGCTTTTTCATGAGCTTTCGGAAGAAGAGCTTCATTCATTTCTACTCGAATGTTGATTTTTAAGTAAAAAAAAAATCTCCAAATATTTGTAATCTCAGTTATCGTATTTCTAGTTTTCATTTGCCTGGACATAACTTTAGAATTTTTGAAAATTTTCACTACGTTTTCTAAATTTTTCTTCAAATTTGCAAACTTTTTTATAAATCGACTATAAATATTACCTAGTTTGTTTTCAATGGCAGGAGGTTATCATACCAGAAAAAGAAGATTTATATTCATCTTGTGCTTGAAAATTTATTTCTTAACAATAGTTTTTACAACAGCATATTATTTCCTTCGAGAGTATTCACGTTCACTGCAAGGTTTGTAATTTAATCATTTAATAAAAAAATGTTTCAAATTATTTAACATTTCATAAAATAATCTTCAGTAAAGGATGAATTGCAAGATGTCACACCTTCTAGCGTCTTCCAACCTCCTGAATTTAATAAGAAAGGAAAACCATTGAATGTTGGCTCAACAACTACTGCAATGATCACTGAGTACGGGCCGTCAAAAATTGACCCAATCTCTGTGCAAACAGTTTCATCTTCAAACATATTTACGGGAATGTATTCAAAACAACCGTTTACTGACTTATCATATTCTTTTACATCCAAAAGAAGTTCGCAAACCTCTCCCGATAATATTTCAGGTAGTTAAATGATATTAGATATTCATATTCTGGATTTTTTATGACTCACGTTACTAAAATCAAGGCACCTAGTTGTTGAAAAATATTATATTCTTAAGTTTTTGAACATTTACCTTGACTTGTTGGTATCGATATTACACAGAACTCCATTATGAGAATATTTGCTTCCTTCAGCTTTTGTACACATGTTGTAAAAAAAGATTTGATAGACATTGAAAGCAAATTCAAGATTCTAATAATAAAATAATTTAAAGTTTAGGACATTCTTACTTATGTAAATTAGTCTTGGAATATTCTCGATCAAAAGCCTAAGCAGCAATAGAAACAAATCCAATGAATGTAAACACTTTAATAATTTTATGAAAAAATTCAATTCTAATCAGTTAAATTAAGGCTTGAAAATTGAATTAAAATTGAAAACGTAAAAATATGGCTAAAAAGAATTTTAAAGTTCTTTGTTCTTATAAACCTGTGAAAAATATTTAAAACTCTATGTACATAAAAGAGGCTTAAAAAAGTGTTTTCTAAATCCTTAATTCTTGATATGAATCAACATTTGCGCGCATTCTTAAATCATAAAGAGATACAAAACTTAGTGAATGAAAGTGGAGAATAAGAATTGCATCTCAACTTCTAAAACATATAGGAAAGATAATTGTTTATAAACTGTGAAGGTACTAAAAGAGCGTGTCGGAAAAGTAAATTCAATTATGATTTTTATTTTTTATACTAAAGCCATGCTTAGTAATAATTAATACATATTTAATGATTTGGAATTGGCACAGATTCAACGGAATTACCGATAAAAAATGAATCATCAAAACGAGCGAAAGAAACCACAGAAAAAAAAACCTATGAAACTTCTACAAAAGGCTCAAGTCTTGAAAAAGATGAAACCACTACAATAATATTGACAACCATACTTGAATCATCATTTTCTTCAGAGATTCCATCACTAGAATTGACAACATCAGATGTACTATCAACTGAAACTTCCAACAAGGAATCCACTTCAGCTAAGCCAGAAACAACTTCAGAAACTTCCGAAAATGGCCCAAGCGACAACACGAATCCTTCAATTATAATAACAACATTACTTAAATCAGCATTTCCTTCAGGGATTCCATCACTAGAACTGACAACATCTGATGTACTATCAACTGAAACTTCCAGAAAGGAATCCACTTCAGCTAAGCCAGAAGCAACTTCAGAAACTTCAGAAAATGGCCCAAGCGACAACACCTACCCTTCAATTATGATAACAACATTACTTAAATCAGTATTTCCTTCAGGGATTCCATCACTAGAACTGACAACATCTGATGTACTATCAACTGAAACTTCCAGCAAGGAATCCACTTCAGTTAAGCCAGAAACAACTTCAGAAACTTCCGAAAATGGCCCAAGAGACATCACCCACCCTTCAATTATAATGACAACATTACTTAAATCAGCATTTCCTTCAGGGATTCCATCACTAGAACTGACAACATCTGATGTACTATCAACTGAAACTTCCAGCAAGGAATCCACTTCAGCTAAGCCAGAAACAACTTCAGAAACTTCCGAAAATGGCCCAAGCGACAACACCTACCCTTCAATTATAATAACAACATTACTTAAATCAGCATTTCCGTCAGGGATTCCTTCACTAGAACTGACAACATCTGATGTACTATCAACTGAAACTTCCAGCAAGGAAACAACATCAGCTAAGCCAGAAACAACAACAACATTTTTCGCTGATAAGCGAATGAGTTCATCATCTACAACAGAAAGATCTGCGCCTTCTTCAAGTATTTCGACCATGGCTGCAACACCTTCAGAGGTTCCATCAACTGAAATTTCTGGAAAGGAAACATCAGCTAAGCCAGAAACAACAACAACATTTTTCGCTGATAAGCGAATGAGTTCATCATCTACAACAGAAAGATCTGCGCCTTCTTCAAGTATTTCGACCATGGCTGCAACACCTTCAGAAGTTCCATCAACTGAAATTTCTGGAAACGAATCCACATCAGCTAAGCCAGAAACAACAACAACAGTTTTGGCTGATAAGCGAATGAGTTCATCATCTACAACAGAAAGATCTGCGCCTTCTTCAAGTATTTCGACCATGGCTGCAACACCTTCAGAGGTTCCATCAACTGAAATTTCTGGAAAGGAAACCACATCAGCTAAGCCAGAAACAACAACAACATTTTTCGCTGATAAGCGAATGAGTTCATCATCTACAAGAGAAAGATCTGCGCCTTCTTCAAGTATTTCGACCACGGCTGCAACACCTTCAGAAGTTCCATCAACTGAAATTTCTGGAAACGAATCCACATCAGCTAAGCCAGAAACAACAACAACAGTTTTGGCTGATAAGCGAATGAGTTCATCATCTACAACAGAAAGATCTGCGCCTTCTTCAAGTATTTCGACCATGGCTACAACACCTTCAGATGTTCCATCAACTGAAATTTCTGGAAAGGAATCAACTTCAGCTAAGCCAGAAACGACAACATCACTTTTGTCAGAAAAGCCAAAGCCAGAAACAACATCAACAATTAGACCAGAAACTTCTTCATATATTGCATCAGTTACAGAAACGACATCATCCAATCTGCAATCAATCACAAAAAGGTTTCCTACTTCGAGTGCTCCAACAACAATAAAACCAAAATCGACAGTTCCTCCAACAGCTAAAAGAACATTAAAAAAAAGGATGTTTGAAGAAGCAACGACACATGCAATGCCTCCGACTACTACTAAAACTACAGTTAAAGAAATAATTGAAGATCAAGACTATGATAATGATGATTATAAACCGCCTGACCAGGAATTCTTGAGTGTAAATTTTGGTGATCAAGAGATTGTAAAAACAATGGGATAACAAGTCATCTATCGGCCAATGAGAAAATAAATTCAAAGTTATTTTAAGAAATTTGCTTTATTTTTATAAATGAAAGAGAAATTAAAACAATTTCCAAACATATTTTAACTTTAGTGAAATTTTCATTTAAACAAGTTTTATTTTTGTTAAAAAATCTATGTATGAAGTCAAAGAAATTTATTTAAAATCATTTTTTATTAAAAAATCAGAAAAGAAAACACACAAAACGTAATTGCGACTATAATTGAAATATTTGAATTTGTTTAGTAAATTTCTCATTAGTTTCTTAAATCTAAACTTTCTGTTATTTTAAGGGCACTTGAAGAGCTTCTCCTTTCAACAATTTTCAATTAATTGCTTTCCTTTTTTGGGAAGTTCACTTTATTTAGAAATTTTACGTTTGCTGCTTAATAAAAGCTCGAAACCGAATTAAAAACTTTTTTTTCATATAAAAATGCAAGTCTAAAGAAGTTTTTTTTGTTTCTTATCATCTTAATTATTAACTCTTAGCTTAAAGAAAATTATTCATAAATGAAAAACGTTTTGAAAATGAGTACGGGAAGAAAAATGTTTGATGCAAATACGACGAATGAATAAATATTTAATGCAATTGAGCCAATAAATTAATTTAAAAACAACATAAATTCGGACTCGAGTTCTGTTCTTTTGTGATGTTAAATAATAATAGAAAAATAAATTAAAATTAAGGGAGGAAAGAACAAAAATCTTATCAACTAAGTTTAATTACGAAAAATGTTGAAACTTTTTTTCTTTGTTTGGTTGTGGGGTAACTTATTGTGTTTTAATCTTCTGGTTTTGGCGTTCATTTAATTAAAATCAGTGAAATAATTTTAAGAATTTTCTGTAAGTCGTTTTGCAACCAAATTAAGAGATAAACGAAACTGGGAGAGATTGTTTGCTACACTTTTTAAATAATCTCAATTGCACAACTCTCCATTATGAATCTCAATCGCTTCTCGTTTCATTTCTATTTTGCTTTAAACGATAATTAATATGTGTGATGATGGCGATATTTGTATTCCATATAAACTACAATGACTTCAACTTATTTTACAATAATAAATTTAATCAAATTCTTTCTTTGTGCTTAAAGATATTTTCATTTTTGATTATGGCTGTTTATATTCATTTATCTTTGCAATCTTCAATGAATAAAACGATAAAACATTTCTTTGATTTGTTAAGGCACTCAAATTAGTGAAAAAGAAAGAAAAAAATTAATATAATTAAAATGTAAATTAAAATCTTTTCCTTTTCTTAATTTATGGCACTTTGGTTACACAATTCGATTGTTTTCCTTGCTTAAATCTTTTGATTATTTTAGATAAAATATTTTGCTAGTAAAAGATTTTGCCTCAAAAATTTCATTTAAATGTTCTTTGGTGTTTGCCCTCAGGACAACATAAAGCTATCGATTTTCTTCTGTTTCACCAAGTTCTTACTCATATTATCAGGTGATGATAAATTGGAAGCACTTGGAGATGAGATGACAGACGAATCATCGTCATTAAGCTCATCACTCCATTTAATCATTTGATCATTGTTGAATTCAAGTTCAGCGTCGAGTTTCTCTTGAATCTCATCAAATGAGCTTTTGAAGTTACTAAATTCTGACATCTCGTAGCTTTCAATTGAACCAGTGTTGGTCATGTTTCCACTGATTGTTCCATTATGAGTTCCATTCATGAAATCATCATCTCCGGCTAACGTATACTTTATCAGATTATTCTCTTCATCAAGCGTTATGGGATCAAGAAAGAGATTGCTTAGAATTATTTGCTGATGCTGATGATTCTCTTCGTCGACATCTAAATGATTGCCTTGAGGTAGAGGCTCATCATTAATGATTTCACATCGATCATTCGATTCCATCATCATCATCATTAGCTGCTCTTTCTTCTTACTGAGTTTCTTCGGTTCTTTCTTTACTTTCGGTTCCTTTTTCATCTTCTTTGTACTGTCGTGAGATTCCTGACTAGACTTCTTAACTTTCTCATATTTTCTGAGCAACGTCGACATGAAGTTCGACACTTGCCATGTCTCCTGTTGATCTGGATGATCTTTAACAAAGTGTTTGTGAAGTGAACTGCGCGCTTTTACTGGCGCACGCTTACAGAAAGGACAGAAATAAAAAAGATTCTCATGAATCTCTTGATGACGTTTAAGTTGATATTTCTTTTGGAAGACTTTATCGCATTCGGGGCATTGATGATGTTCAAGAACATCATCAGGCGATTGAGTTTTATGAATTTTATGATTTACTTTCGAAGATTCACCGTTGACTTTATCAATGATGAACACTTTTGGTGATGAATTTATGATTTGTTCACCACCATCTTCCTTCACATTCTCCTGACTTTGATTCATCTTCAATCCTTGTCCAATTGGCACGAGCTTTGGCATTATTGTATTCGGTTGATAGTTTGTGAAAGTGTATCCATTACTTGTGATTGGAGAGTTTGCTGGATTTATTTCAACGTTTGAGATTATGATGATTGTGTTGCCATTGTCCAATGTATGATTGCTATCTGCTTTATCACCAATGCCATTTGTCCCATTCCAACTTCCATCATTTATTGTCTTTGACGGTTCAAGTTCTGTTGTCGATTCCGTCACTTGTTGATTCTTCTTACTCAACTTCGATACGAGAGCTTTTGCGACATTTTCCTTAATTGGTTTCTTGTTCAGAACAATTCTACGATATTCTGATGATTTCTTGATGCTCGTTGTTAGTTCTGGTCTGATGACATGTGCTGTGTGAACATTTCGCAAATGTTTCTCCAGTGAATTTGGATTCTTAAAGATTCTCGCACAAACAATGCATTTATCGAAATTAGGTGGATTTGGGTGATTTTCTTCCATCATTAATGATTGTTGGTAATCAGATGGTTCCAACCACGACTGAACGTCAAGCGGATCTGATGTTGAGACAAAATTTCCATCAATCATTGGTTCGAGACAAGAAGTTTTGTCTTCGCCTTCATCTTGTGACTCTGATGGCTGTTCAACATTAAAGATTTCTGACTCTTGTGGCATTGGTGCGACAACAGGCGGTGGAAGAAATTCTTCGAGATTTTCATCAACTCTGTTGGATTAAAACATGAAATAATTAACGTGATTTTCTTAAATACATATCTGTGTATCAATGCACTTACTTTTCATGTGTCACAGTTTCAGGTGTTGCGACGTTTCGATGAATTTTCATGTGACGATTAAGTGACCAGGAATTGCTGAGAACTTTCCAACATATCGCACAATGAAACAAAGATTTCTTCGCTGATGTTTTCTGCTTGAAGCAATCATGTTCTTTCAATTCATCAGGATTTTGAAACATCTATGTAAATGATTAATTAAATTAATGAATTATTTTGAATATTTAGAAACTTTTACCTTCATGCAAACAACACACATAAAGAGATCATGTGATCGCATATGCTTTTCAAGATTTGATTTTGTGATGTATTTTCGAGCACATAATTCACAAGCAAACTTTTGTGTTTCTGTTTCATTCATTTCTGTGAATTTTATGTTTTTCACTGATGATGATGGCGACTGATTAGTTTTTTCAGAGTCACTCGACGTTATTTGCTCGTGTAGATTCATTGGATAATTATCAATATAGTCTGATTGGTAGCTGCTATTAGCCAACTGTTCATTTTTAGCCATTAATATGAGATTTTCAAAATCGAGATGATGATTGTAGTTTGGTGATTGCGTCTTCATCAGACTGTTGATAGGTGGAAGTGTGATTTCCGATGATGGTGAGACAGTTAGTGGAGCCATCGCTAGATAATTATTATTTGTAATATCAGAATCACTTTCATCGTGAAGTTTTATTCCGTAATCGAAGGACACTTGACGTAGAATGTTTGTGCAGATTCCTGGTTGATTTGAAGATTCTAATAAGCTTACACCCATTCTTGTTGCATATGATGGTGAATACCAAACTTTCAGGATATCTCCAAGCTCAATATCGCGGGTTGATGTGTAATATATCTGATCATTTTCCTAAAAACACATAAACATTTCTCATTCCACCTACAACATTTAATTTCAAGGACATTTACAAAAACTTACTTGATAAGCCATTAAATTCTGTTCATTTGAATATTTTGCTATATCAACATGAATCATCCAGTTGCATTTATTTTCATCACTCGTATCAAGATAATAATTGCGAACATTAAATAATTCCTTAATATCCTCGGATAGTTCATCAAGAAAAGGATCGCCATTCCAGACTTCATTGAAGATAACAAGTTGAAATTTATTGGGACGGGATGGTGGTACGTATGATTTTGGAGCGAGAAGCGGACCTAAAATAAGGAATTCAATGTGTTGACCTAATTTCCAGCAATTCCAAATTTATAATAAAATAAAAGCTTAGATATCTACCGAATCTTGTTCCTTTTGCGAATTTTTGTGCTGTTATAACAATAGTACTTTTAAGCTCATCGCAATCGATAACAAGCAAACCATCAGGCACTGAATATCGCGACAAGTTATCATGATGAGGTTTGTCTTGAATCTATCAAAGCAATGGAATATTTTATTTTATCCAAATAACACTGGACGACATAAAATTATAGGAACTTACATGTTGCTCTGATAAAGACGAACATAAACCAGTGTAATGAGGTCCATTGCAAATATTGCAAACATTTGGAACATGTCTAATGCTCTGTAAAATCATAAAACGTAGAAAAATTGTAGGAAAATTGAATGAGAAAAAAAGAAAAAATGAGGAAATGGAAATTGTGAAAACATTTCAATCCAAACCTGATTGGTAAATGGAGGAATAACAGCTTCCCAAGACATATTGATGTGTATTGTTGCGATAGAATGAAGATTAAAGTTGATCACATTATCAGTAGACGAATAATGAAAAACAACATAAGAAAATTTCTAAGCTTTAGAGAAATATTAGAGTGAATGAATTGCTCAAATGGACAGAGAAGAAGAACAAACACAAGTGATGTCACATTGAGAACGCATACATATGATCAGTGGTGAATTTTGATCATAACGTTACATCATTTTCATTTGGTTTTTCATGGACATCTCTTCAGTGATTTTTTCTTTTGTTTTCAAATTAAATCGGCGATCGCTTTAACTGAAAAGTTTTTTTTTAGATTTAATTTAAAGGATCTAAAATAAAAGCCTGAACAATATCAAATTTATTGACAACTTTCATGTTTTCCACAATTTAAATTCTTTTACTTTCTTTCGTATTGAATGAAACAAATGTTGTTCATTTTAATTAAGCATATGATAAAAGATAGAAACAAAATCTTTTTCTTGAGATGCAAATAAAATTTTATGAGCCACCTGAATTTGTTGTGTCCATTCTTGGATTTTTATACGAAGGTGGACGATCTTGATTCCAATTGTTTTTATAATTATGTGTATAATTATTTCCATAAGGATTATTTCCGCTGCGATGATTTTTATAGTTATGACGATTACCGCGATGTTGATAACGACCACCCCCGCGATGCCCTCCACGATTATTATGAAACTGATCAAATGGGAAAACAATCGGTGGAGGTTTTGGTTTTTGCTTACAAAAATCTGTGAACACTTTGTCGTCGTCGGTGAATCGATCCTTAAATTCCTCTTCAAAATCTTTTATTAATGATATTTCAGAAGGATCCAATTCAAGATCACTCTCATCATCGCTGGGAAGATCTAAATTTATTTTACGATCTGGATCTGCCATTTTGTCAAACCCGTTTATAATCTAATTGCGTAATATTTTGTCAACAATCAACAATGAGTTAACATCTAAAAATAAAATGAAAATTTTATGATTTCTTTATATGTATGCAGAGGAGTTAATATTTTGAATCAACTTACATGCTTCTGAAATCACTGAATCAAGTATGATCGCATAAAATCCTTTGTCACTTGGATAAATTGGATTCTTTGCAGCTGATTCAAAAGGTTCAAACATCCACCCAATGTGAGCTCTACAAGAAGGACACTGACAAATTTTCCACGCGTATCCTTCAAACCAAGTCGAATCTTTATACCACTGAAGCAGTAAAAGTTTTCTCTCATCAAATAAATGAATAAATAATTCAAATGAGAACTCACCGTAGATGTTTGTGCACACTTTGCTTTTTTACTTATCAGAATTCTGAACGTGATCCCTCGAGGATTTGTTAAATCTTGAACCACTACTTCTTTTTCGCCGAACGTGATGTTTGCAAATCCAAGATTGTGATTACTTAATCGAGTGTTATCTATCAAGTTTAGGACAGTGGAATCTTCTCCGCAACTCTTGCACAACAGGTAGCCTAATGAAATAATTATTTTAATGAGTCATGAAAAAAGCTAATAAAGATTATTCCATTTCTACAATGCTAGGTAGAAGGACAACAATATTGACACATCAGCATTAAACTTCATAATGACTCATTGCCAAGTATTGCTTTTTCATACCTTCTACTAAAGTAGTTTGCGGCTCTGAATCCGAGTGACTTAATTTAAAGAAAACTCCAAGCAGAAGCAAAAGTTGACATTTCATCGATGACTTTTTAATAATAAACCGCTTGGTGGAACTTATGATAGATATTTTACCTCTATTTTTGATGTATTTCAAGGAAAACTTTGCTTATTAAAAAGAATAAAATATGTTATACAGAACAGAAGAATTTTCACCACAAAATAATGAGGTGAAGTAAAGCAGTGGTGAGTTTTGTAACTCACACATTCAAACTTTGTTTACAGAAATATTTAGTTACCTACAAAAAAAATTGATTTTTCAGATTGTTTATAAAAGGAGAAATAAGCTTTAAAAACTTTATAACTTTATCATATTCTTATAGATAAAATCGTTACTGAGAATTCTAAATATAATTAAATATATAAAAGTGTAAGTATCTTTCATTATAAATCGAAATTTAACTCTTTGGATATAAAAGAAAACATCAAATTATTGAAGTTCATACCTGTGAAGTCGACGACAAGAACCATTGAACTGAAAGTAATAATTTCAATATCATAGAAATAGACTTAACACATCTAGAGAATATTGGATGAAACCTTAGAAAATTCATATTGGGGTGACTTAGCAGAAACGAATTTGACCAGTCAACTAAAGTTTTCTTTATTATTACTAATGTTTGTAAATCGGCGTCCCCTTAGATTTGCATTATTAATATAAACTTGTATTCGATCTAAAGTTCTGTTTATGGTAAACACCAAATATTAAATTTTTCTTCTCCCTCTCGTCATTTACGTTTCATTCATATGAACTTCCTTCCGATTGTTAAGCCTTATGAAACGTGATTCTCTCATAATTCCCTTACTTTACGCTCACGTTCGTCATTATTCTCGTAACTCAGTGCGATTAAGTTTCGTGTTAATTTGCGGTCTATTGTTTTGTCTTAAAAATAAAATTAGATACAAGTAATTTCTGTTGCATATCAAATTGATACTAAAGTGATATTTCAGAAAGTCAATAAATTAAATACATTTGAAACAGACATCGAAGAGTTTCTTAATTGTGTTCACACACAGCAATAAATGTCTGTTTGCAACACAAAGGTTTCCTCAATTTCAGTCTAGTTTCGATAAAAAATATTAAATTGGTGTAAATGTTACTAAAATTTTCGTTATCAACATGAGCGAAGATGCAACTATTGAAGCTCAAAACAAAATCGATTCGGTTGTAAAGGAAATCGACTTTGGTTACCATCACGTGAACGAAAGTTTTGTTGTATTTCCAGGTCGACGGCTATTTTATAATTTGCAAGTCAATTATCAAGAAACAACATTGAAAACATTTTATTCTTTTCATTTTAGGTCCGGAAGACACGACAGAAATCAATTTTTCATCCGATGGTAACTTTATCAATCATAAACAATCAGTGACTCTTGTTGTTCGTGCCGGTGGTCACCAAATTCCTTTTCTCTGTTGGATTCTTCTTGTCGTCTTGCTCTTATCAGTTGCTATTTCTGTAATTGTTGTTTGCTGTTTCTATCTAAAGCAAAGAAGTGTCTCAAAAAGAAAATTGAGATCGAGAATTGCTACACATATTAACGGATTTCAATCGTGCGACTGTAGACATTTAGAAATGCTTCCGAAATATGTTGCACAACCAGCTCAAAGCTATTCAACACAGAAATTATATCAATGGTGTCAACAAAAAGAAATGCAACAATATAAATCTCTGTGGGCTGTAAACCCAAATTCTTCAGGGCCATCGTCTTCAATTATTCGTCATACCGAAAGAACTGAGAATCCAAATGCCTACAAAACTCGTTCACTGCCATCAAAACATAAACAAAGACCAGTCACATCTATTGAGGATCTCGACGAACTCTACAGTAAAGTTAACATCAGTAAAAAACTGAGAAATCGTATGACAAATGACGAAGCTGCGATAATTGCATTTTGTAGATCGAAATCACAAAATCTTTCACAGTTTACTGGTAATGGTCCCAAAGGTGACGACGCTATTGTTATTTACGACGAAAGAACGGCATTATAAGATTCATCATTACCAAGAATTTAATTGACTCATTAGATTAAGTTTGTTCAGATTACGAATTGTCGTATTCTCTCTTTCTAATCATTTACTTAGATTGAAATTTTAAGTAAGAGAAAGAATATTTAAATATCTATTTAATTGATTGTTCCTTGTATTATTCGAATTTGGAGTTAAAAAATATCAAAGAAGAATATTTAAATTCATTCATTGTTATACAAATCACGAATCATATTCAAAAGAAATGAAAAGAAGTAAAATTTAATTTTTCGCTCCATTAAAGACTGATAGATGATGATTGTTCATGGTGTCATAATTGTTCATATAAATATCTATTTCGTCACTGTTCAAGCTGTCGAGAAACTAGATGGTGTAAGATTTATGTCTTTAGAATAATTTAATAAAAATAAGTAAAAAAATTCGTAATTTTAAATGGAACTTGTTTCACTTGAAGAACTTTCCTTTCCTTTGGATATTTTCGGGTTGTGATTTCTTGCTTTAAAAATTTCCTTGTTTAATAAATAAAAGGTTGATGAAGAAACTTGTGCTTTCTGCTTAGGAAATTTGAAGTGAAAAATGACATAATGACAGATGTTAACTAGACACAATGGAATAAGTTAAAACACAATCATTTTTGAAATATAATAGAACTTTTTATTTATTTTTTTTCTTTTTTTTTACTTTCTATGCATCATCTTTTCATTCTCTTTTCTCATATAATATATTTCATTACATTACTTCAATAGATAATATTTTTTTTCTTCATCTCATTTTCCATAACTTCATTCTCATAACTTTTCATTTTCTTTGTTATACAGTAATGTGTTTGTGTGTGAGAGTGTTTGTAATTTTCCTTTATTAACTTGGATGATTTTCAATCATAGGTAATTCTTCATGGAACTTTTATTCTCTTTTTCTTTTTGTAATTTCATGTGCGATTTTTCATATTAGATAATTATTATTCTCTTTTTACATCAATCTTTATAAGGGTTAGTTGCTAATGCAAATATAAGATTTATTTTGTTGACTTTTATACAAAAAAAAACGTCGCTTGTAATGCTTAAGTTTTTTCAATTTGTAAGAAGTTCTACTACGGTTATAAGAATTATAAGAAACTTAACTTGTTGCCAGAGTTGTTACGAAAAAGATTTTCTACTTAGTATAATTCTCTTTACTTTGAAAATATTGAAAGAATAATTGTGAATACATTGTAGGATTCCGAAAAATATTTCAAAAATTAAGAAGAAAAGTTTTCAGTGATCATTTTATGATGATTTAAAGCATTCGTTAAGTATCGTCTTAAGATAGAAATATAAGAAAACTTTTCTTCTCATTTCTTTTTTTAAAGTTTAAAAAGAAGTTCTCGTTTTAATTCTGTTCATGATTTTATTTTGAATTTTATGTGCGTTTTCTTTTTACTTCGTTCAAAGCGACACCTGCCGCTCATGAGACAGATCGATGAAGGTGTCACGTGAAGTTGATTCCGATTTTTTTTAGAAAATTTACACTTTCAGTCTTGCTTCCAACTAAAAACAAAATTTCGTCAAAAATGTTGCCAATTGTGTTTTAAGTGAACGAAATGAATAAAGAGATTGTGTGACAATGCCGTTGAATGAGCATGTTTGACATGAAATGCAATCTCAACATCAATAAACACCAATTACAGGGACTTCTTGCTATTGTTGGCAGTGAACATGTAATGAATTGTTTGTTTTCAAAGCGTCTGTCGGTAGGACTTCTAAGGAAATATTTCATTCACATTTGAAATGCTTGCTTACCCATTAAGTCACTCAAAGTGTTTTTAAATGGAAAGTGTAGGTGTTTTATGCGATCTCTTTAGACAATATTTAGCCAGGCAAATGAGAAACTGTTCGCTGTGGGATGCCACAAAAAGAACGATACATCGTTGTCCAACCAACCATGTGATTCACATTTCTCGCATCATTAACGACAAATTTTGTCGTGCAAAAAGTCATCAAAGGATTTTTTTCAATCTGTGGAATTTCTTTTGATCTTTTCTCGCCTTTAAACATATCCCCAAAGGAATATTAAACAAAAAAGTGCAGATAATTGTGATTCGCAATCTTTTCATTTGGATTGTTTGTCAGTCAATCTGTCGCCGGAGACAATTCATTGTCCACTTACATTACTAGTAATAAATATTTTTCTTTTATCTTTTTTTTCGTTTTTTAATACTTCGATCATTAATTATTTTCTTATTTTTTCAAGAAAAGAGTGTTTTTTATTTTAGATTTTTCGTAGAAAATGATTTTCTTAGCAAGTCCATCCAATGAGTGTTGGGGGTGGAGAAAAACTTTCCCGCCAACCATCCTGTAGTCTAATTTATGTTCTTATAATAAGTTCTCATAATTTTCTTCTTTATCCAAAAGAAATGTGAAAAAATTTAAGGCAGAATTTCAATTTCTAAATGAGAAAATTAAAACGAGACAAATCTTTATTCTTCGTGTTCGTGTAGAATTGAAAACTTTTTTCTTTTTCATAAGTGAAAAGAACGAAAATTAGCTTCAATAAAGTCAAAGGAAAATGAGTGAAATCTTTAGAGATTTTTGTTTCTCCTAAAGTGAAAAAGAAAAATTATTAATCGTAGATATTTATATGATCCGAAAGTAATTACAAATACAAAACATAAAATTACCTAATAAAACAATACACAAAAGAAAGAGAAAAATCTTTTCCAAAAGTCTTAACATTTAAAGATTTTTTTAAAAACTTGTAATTGCCTAAAAGTATTTTCGTTTTCATCTATAAAATTTTTCCTTTTTTAGGTAATTGTTTTTCTTGCACATAATTTACGTTAAGAGTTTGATTTTTAATATTAAGTTAAATTTTTTTCTGGATTTTAATAGGATTTCTCACATGAATTCATATGGAAAACTCAACGGAAAATAACCGTGTGATTAAAGTTCTTTTAATTAGATAATTTTATCTTTTTGCTTTATTTGGAATGATTTATTTCAGTTAAAGTTAATTATCTCTGGCCAGTTATATTCCCATGTTCTTTTAGTTCATTTTTTAATGTTTAGAAGCCGATGATTATACAAATTTAAATTTACGTTGTTTTGCACCATTTTTTATTTACTCAATCTAATAATTATCGAATGAAGAAGCTGTCCGCGAATGACGTCAACCAATTAGTATCTAAAATCTTGCATCGCTCATAGACATCACTCTTACATTGCAGAGATGCCGCTTTCAGTCAATTTCAATGCTTCTTTCTTATTCAGTAATTAGCAAGTTTTTGTTTTTGCATCTCAACCTCAAGAAAGTTTCTTGAAAGTAAATTTTTCCTAAACCACTAATTTAGATTTCTTCTTCATCTTCTTCTTTTTGATAAGCAAAAAAGGTTTTCATAATTATGTGCCTTTAGAGACAGTTTTTATTTTTTAGTTTTTAACAAAAAGGATAAATGAAGAAGCGCGAAGGTTCATCGATAGTCAGGCATGATCACAACCCCCGGAAAAGCGATTAATATTAAATTTTGTTTTGGACAGAACTGGGGAAGAAATTAAAATATAATTTCACTTAAACAAAAAGAATATTCGCATATAATTCGACTGACAATGAACCATTCGCGAAATAAAAGCAACTTCAACTGATTTGTTTGTAGGTTTTTTTTTCTTTTTTAAAGCTAAGAATTAATTTTAATCCTAAAGATCTACAGTTTGCTTATCTCAAGCTTAGATGTTGATTTACGTGAGAAACTTTTACTTTTACTTTTTTTCTTTTATTAATTTAATAAAAACAACTGATCATTAGTTCTAGCAGAAATTTCTAGCATCTTGCAACACTCAATTAGTCACGTTAAAATAAAAACTTAATTTCAATAAAATAGGATGAACTAATTCATTAATCTAATTACTTTATTATTTAAAAAATATACAACAACAACATTAAACGTGAAGAGGCGGTAGGGTGTGATGGGATTGAGATATTTAATTAGATAAAAAATAAAATTTTAAGTAAAATAAAGATATGAATGAAACTTTTTTCCAAGGACAAAATCAGGAATTCAACTAATGGAAATAAGCAACAAAATGTTGATTGCGATTCAAGTAATGTTGAAAACCATGTGCGTAATTCGTAATGTTGATAATAATAATTATCAATCAGCGTTGGTTGAATTTGTGCTTTTATATTTATTCTGTTTACATTGCATTTGTACGAAGATTACAAAGTATCGAAAGCCAAGTACAATTGTGACATGTTCCCATTTAGATATTAAACAAACACATGATTTTCAAAGGAAAAATCTCAATCTCTCATGTCCCCTTCTTCCATTACTTTGCTTTTTATCTGATAATTTATTAAAATACTTTCTTTAGTTTTACTTTTACTTAGGTTTTCCATTACGATATTTTTTTCTTTTGTTTTTTGTTTTTACATTAACGTTGATCGAAAAAAGAAAATAAAAGATTTTGGGAGCTTTAAGTGCATTCTCGTGAGTGAAGATTAAACTATTTTCCATCTCTTTAACAACTGTAATTTGAGTGAGTAGGTTTGTTTTGTGTTTTTGTGTTTATGTGTCAAGCTATGATAGAAAACTACGATTTATAATTTATTTTCGATAAGTTTTCATCTTTAAATTTGTAGTTTTATTTGCACTTTATTTTGTACTTTTCAAAGAACTTTCATGATGACTTTCGACTGTCAAAAACAAACTTTCAATCGTCGAAAGAACGAACATGTTCATCCTCAAGTTTTCCCGAGAGCAATCTTTCCTTTTACGTTCCACAGTGTTTTGTTCTTGAATATTCATAATATTTTTTTTCATATCATTTAAAGATGAAAGAGAAAATAAATTAAATTTTTATTAAAAAAAATAATAATAGTCAAAAGTTTTCCAGTCTCATTCATTTACGGCAATTAGAGCAAAGTGTTTCCTTCTCCTTCTTTACCATCAAGCATCAAACGAAGAATATCAAAAAAAGTAAAAGTTAATCTTTTGCATTTCAATTAGGAAATTATTAAAAATTAAATTAAAATAATAAGATTTTTTCTTTCTTTTAAAATTTTGCGATAATTAAGCGTAAGAATTAATGAATGATGATTTCCTTCATGGGCTGCCTGTGTTCAAGGACTCGCGATTCATTGTAGGAAGCGATGAAGAAAAAAGTCCTTAAATTGCTTTGTTTAACTGCTCCTCCGTGAATTCCTCCATTTGCTTGTCATCAATCAATCGAAAATAAAACAGATGATCTAAACATTTGAGACTGATGGAACGGAGGGCTGGCAAGCGAAGAAGAAGCTGCGCAAATCTTCCATCTTCATCTGGATGCTTCTGTCGACAATATTCGTCGAGGCACGCATAAATCTTCGCCCTGAGCAAATCAACTTCGGAGCGGCATTCGAGGGCACGAACATCTGTGATTGAGAATAAGAATGAAGCGAATTAGAAATTGAAATGATGAGATGTGTGTTTGTTTATCTCCTTCCTTCCATTTCATTGTAATTCTAACAAGAAATATCCGAGAGTGTTTGAAGTTCTCAACCTTTTAAGGCTTAGAGTGTACTTGGACATAAATACTTTATCATGTGTTAAGAAGCACTGATTTATATGCTTATGTACATAAATATTAAGCTCACCTGGATTGAAGACGATAATCGCTTTAAGACATGCAAGTTCCGTATGATCAATTTCAAGTCGTTTCATCTTTAGACTCAATTCGGACATGATACGATCAAAGATTTGTACAACGCCAGCTTGTACTGCCATATTGCGACCAAGCGTGTAATTCGTACCGAGACACATTTGCACGGGTTGACTTAATCGTCGATCGTAAGAACCGTCGGGATTTCTTCGATCATTTTCAATATACTTTTAATTAAAAAAAAGTTTTAATTAAATTCTCTTCACTTTAAGCTTTCATTTATTATTGTTATCTTACCGGAATACTAAGATGCCCGACTGATAATATCAGTAATTCATTCCAACTATGTTTCAACAATGACATTTGATCGGATTTCGAAAGCTTGAGAAAGTGCGGAAGTCTTCGAGCAAAGTCAATGACTTGATACACATTCTTATTAACCATTGCACAAATTGACGAGACGGGGCCCTTGATTATTTATAAGATAAGAGAATGGGAAAGAATATTGGTCATTAATTGTCGTATGTAATTTCATATTTATGAGAAATCTTACTCTAAATTCAGGTGGCACCATCGTGTTCGTGTTCAACACACGCAAATATGGAATTGCATTGTCCCCACTTTTTAATTCGCTTAATGTTTCGGCTTCAGTGATGCGATCTAATGTAAGATCACGTGCCGGTCCATTTCCAATAAAAAGTGATGATGATGAGTTATTCAGATCGTCGTTCTGTTTAAACAATTTTAGAGTTTCATTATTTTCGTGTTGATGTAACAACAAAGATTAAAGTTTCATGAACTTTAATATTTACCTTTTGAGACTTTGAGCCTCGTTGTCGTTCTTCCTGTACAGCTTCTCGCTTCATTCCACAATTGAGACATTTCTGGTAACGACAATATTGACATCGATTTCTCTGTTTCTTATCGATGACGCAATTTTTATCTTCTCGACATGCATAAGATAAATCCTTTCTCACAGTTCGCTTAAAGAAGCCTTTACAGCCTTCACAACTGAAAAAATAAAATAAAAAATCAAATTAAATTATTATTAGATATCTTGCTGACTCTTCAATTACGAAATATCTAACAAAAAAGAAGTAAATTTTCAATTTTTTTTCATCTACGTAACTTAATCGAAAAGAAGCAAAAAAAATTCTATACGAATTAATGTGCCTTTAAAAAAAAAAGAGTAGTGAGAGAGAGAAAAAAACGTGTTTATTATGAGAATTAGAGGGCAATGTTCCGAAGCAACTAACACGCGAACACTAACAACAAAAAAACACGCGCAAAACGTCAAAACAAATTTTTCGGCGAGATGTCCTTGAAAATATTTCGTTTGTTTAAATGCTTCCAGCCGCGATGCGATGGCAACATAAAAGCCGGAAGAAATGAAAAGAGAAACAAATTTTTGTCTATTCATATTGCTTTTTAATAAGCCGCTTAAAAATAATTTTTTAATGTTTACATGTTTGCATAATGAACTCATTGAGTAATTTAAACATTTTTATGACACGACACTTCAGGTGCGGTCAGGAATTATTAAGATCTTCTGATGATGAGAAGTACAATGAGGCAACTGGAAGATATTATTATAACAATGTGTCACCCGAAATGAATTACGAATATGAATAATTGAATTTGAAGAAACGATAATCTCAATAAGTCAACGAGGCTTTAGTTTTAAGCTTAATCTTTTTTTTTAATTTGTTTTTCCATGACCAACGGAATGATTTCACAGGTACTTGAACTTTACCTATCGAATATTACCATAGACTTAAATCTATTTAATTTTAATGTATTTATATTTTAAAGCATTCATTTCCATCTGTGTGTAACAACACATCGGATAAGTATATAAATATATATTTTTTTCATTACCAATTCGTCTAACGATGTATGCGTCAACGTTTAGTTTAGGTTGAATTTTTTTCTAGCTTTAGCTTTGTAATGGAATTTAATGAAAGCAGCGTTATTGGCTAAAGTCATTCTATAAATAACATTAAATAGAATTAAGCATGTCGATAGATTTGAAGCTCATAAGCATGTAGAAGGAAGCTTGTTAAGCCTTCTCAGCTTGTTCCATCCTCTTGAGCACTCACAAAATAATTATCTTTCTAATGTCAAAATACGAACTATATTTGTCACTTTTTTGTTCTTAAAGCCCACGAAAAAGCTGTCAAAAGAGTGAAGCGAGGAAGTGTTGATGAAAAACATTCAATATTGTTGCCAATTGTCGAGGGAGAAGCGTGTAAATTAGAAAATAATTTTTCTATTCAATTCTATTCATGAGATCGATGACTCATTTCATATTTGATTCGCATCACAGCATGAAAATTTTTATTTATCTATCATGTGGAGAGAAAAGCTTAAGTGGAAAATTTTTCCATCTTTAGAATTTCTTTTTTTGGATGTTTATCTACAATGTTTACGTAATTGCGACGCCTAAAATGTAAATTTCCGTCATTATGTCACTGTGTTTGAATATTTGCTTGCAAGCACGAGGTATATAAGAAGATTACTTATTTCGTTTAATGAATGACCGGGTGGTTCGACTCGAGTTTATCTTGGTTAAAATAGCTAAACTGATTCTTCTTATCCACGCCAGCGTTTGTCATTCCCAAAAATGAAGTTTTCTTTTTGTTATTTTTTTGCTACGAGGTGAGAAAATTATTTCGCACTCTAGCATTTAATTAACTTCCACTTCGTTCGGAAGCAAAATAGGCAGCTTACGGCAGGGTTGGTGAACTCGCGCGATCATTGAAGATTGCGAAGGTTCTTGTTGAAGTCATAGATTTGAACTTGAATAATTTTTGAAGCGTATTTTATGTGGTTTCTCATTCAATATTTTTTATTCGATTTGATTTCTTATTTTTTTTAAAAAAGGTACGAAAAAAAATAATCAAACTCAATTCCTATTTCCTAACATTTAATAACTTCTTTCATCTAAAAATCAAGAAAAGAAGTTTTCCAAGTCTTCTTTCAATCTATTTCTTTTCTTTTTTTTTGCTTTTAGTTTTAAAAAAAGAATTTTTCAAGGTTAAATACTTGTCGAGTCAACATTGAGAGAGTGAGGGAGAAAACACGAGAAGTCGAGCTTCGAGTGCGGCAAAAGCAATAAAATTTGATATTATAGTAAAATCGAGCTTGAAGTAGGAAAAAAAGAATTAACAGAAGTGCATGAACAACTGTCGTTTGTTTACAATAAAAATTTTCGGTACCTCGTTACCATTTCGCTCTCCACATTTAAAAGCTTTTAATAGAAATTATTATTGTTCTCTGGCTGTGGCTCTTTCATATATAATTTCAAGTTTTATATAATGCATGATGATATTCAATTTTCAGAATGCACAAACACACACACACACAATTTGTCAACAATTCAATTGAACAAACGTGCTGCGATTACAAACTATCGATCCAAGTTTATTCTTATTTCATAACTAAAAAAAATATGCAAATTGTAACGTAATGCGACGACGACTACGCCGACTTCTCCTTATCAAGTCACTTTATTTGATTTTCTTTTTATGAAGAATCAACGCGATTAATATGAAATATTTTCGTTATTCGAGATTGCAAACAAATGTCTCACTTTTCACTGCAGGAATAGATTAGCAAAAATCTGCAACTTTGTTTTCTTTCATACACAATTCAAGAATTTCAGATTTAAATTTTATAAAAAATAAGAAAGGAATTTCGATTCACTCTCACCTGTAAACTCCATAATGTTTTCCGCTTGCTCGATCACCGCAGATAGAGCAGAGATGTTTTGATCCGCTTAACGGATGATTAGGTGGATACTGTTGCTGTTTTCCATTCGTATTATTGCCATTGCCCATCGTTAGAACATTTATGTTGGTGGCAGGCGGCGTTGTCGTTGTGATGGGTCCACTAAGTGTCGATGACGACGACGCATTAGAGGGTGACGGTGATTGAAGTTTGATTTGATTGAAGGTGACTATCGTCCCACTCCCACTGCCCAGTGAGCTTAGCGGACTACTCGGCCCGTTATTCATCGACTGGATTGGAGAGAAGGTGTTGATACCGGCCGTCGATGGCGACGGTGATGTATTGTGGTTGTTTAAGTTATGATTTATGCTATTACTACTGCTATTGTTATTATTATTTGTGTTGTTATTATTATTATTGCAGTTCAGTAGCGAAATATCGGGCTTAAGATCTGGTGGTGATAACGGAGCCATGTGCTGTATTAATGCTGGATCAAGACCTGTAATTGAATAAAAGAAATAAAACGCAATTTATTAGCTGAATCTGAATTAAATAAGGAATGAAATTAAATTTGATTGTGTGGGCATTTCCCGCGAATGAAGCAAGAAAAAGCAGAATCGACGATTTATTTCACTTGTCGATGGCAGACGAAGAAATAAAGAACCATCGCCATTGCCAATGTCATAAGGAGGAGAATCAGAGCAAATAAATCAGACGCACTTAGTTCATTCGTCCATAAAAGGATGCTACATCCATAAACAGTAAACAATCTTTGTTGCTTAATTGAAAATTATAATTTCAGGTGTTGAAACAAACCACGAATCTTGATATTGATTAGCATTTAAGTCACGCGGCTTTTGTTTAAAAGAAAGAATTTTTGTGTAGACAAATGACTGAGATTAAAGACTTTGATTATCTAACCAATAAGCATGCTTGTTTCTTTCGAATTTGCACAAAAAGAAGAAGGAGAAGCAGAAGACGGTTTAACATTTCTAATCATCGCATATGTTAGAAAATTATCAGAAATAGGAAAAACAGCTTTTTGATTTTATAATGATGTAGATAAAAGTTGGGAAAAAGAAGACGCTCGACAACTAAATAGTCGACAGACTCTTCATTTGAACTTTGTTCATCTAAGTTCTTATTTATGTATTTATTTCAATTTCAATTTTCCGTGATGCAATGCACGAACGTGACTTTTAAGTTTCCGTAAAAAGTTTCAAGAAAGAAAACCTTCAATTATCTCTCGAATGAACATCTTCCAATGTCCAATGTGAAACTTAGAAGGAAGTTAACGATTGAATCATTTAGAATAATTTTTTTAACTAAATATGCACATAACAAGATCCACAAAGAGTCACGAAAAAAGATTCGAGAATGATCAATGGAAAAATTATACAAAACCATGGCACGTAAATGAAGTTCCCCAGCTTCTAAACTTTGTTCTCAAATAAGAACGAAGCGAGATAAAAAGAGCCGTGTTTGACCGCTGGTTCGATTGTGAAGCTTTTAGTGACATGTCTGACTCTAAAAATGTTTATAGAAAAGAAAAAGAAGTGAAATTTGAATAATTTCTTTACTGCTTTTCTTCATATTTAAACATGCAACAAAGTGTCTGTCTGGATAAATATTTTAGATAAATTTTCATTTTCTCTTTTATTTTTTAAAAGAAAAAAATGAATTCATCGCCAAAATATTTTTATTCCTTACTAATCCCGAGGCCAGCATGCAAAAAGCCTTTTAATCTCACTCGTGAGATCCATAAATTTCTTAAAAGAAATAAAACAACTTCTTCTCTCTTTCTTTCATGTTGTATTGTGACTTTATTGCGGATTTGAAATATTTAAAAAGAGAAGAAAAATTCTTTAATCTTTCCATCCTGAATCTCCAGACGTTAGAGAGAAAGAAAGTAAAATTCTGCAGTCTCAGCCGCTTGTCTCCCCTCGAGTCAAATGCACTGCATTATCAAAAAATAATAAAGCGGTTTCTTGTTCTTCATCTTCCTTCTATAAAATCTGTTGTGAATTGTGATCTTAATTTCGACGTCCAACCAAATGCACTCATTTGCCTTTGAAGCGCTTTCTGCGTTATTTGCACTCATAAATCATCAACAAGGAAAGCTGCAAGATGTTTTTGCAGGAAGAAATTCAGGCGAAAAACAAATTGTTCTTCTTATAGAATCTGCTTCCAACATTTGTTGTGACGTCAAGAGAGGTTCGAAGAAGAAATTGAAGGAAAAAAACATCTTTAGATGCTCTAAACAATTTTCACAAGAACCAGTTTGCTTTTAACGACGATGCAGTTTTTATGCAATCAAGAGCAAAGCACAACATGCATTGCCAAATGGTAATAGGTTGATGGAAGGAAAATAAAAGGGGAAAGAAAGAAAGAAAGAACAAAAACGGCGCGGAGCGGAAAATAATCAACAAGAATGAGAACAAAAGACGAATCTGCGTATTACATCATGAATATGTTGATGTGATCCAATTTCAACTAAATGCATGCTGATTTAAAATGTAATCTGTGTACGAGAATGGACGATAAGCAGTAGTTAGAAGCTTCTCTCCCTTACAAACGACAACAGCATGACATGAAAAGAAACTTGAGTTGAGATCGAAAGGAAAATCGACTCAAATAGCAAAATATAAGCCCACAGCTAAAGTAGAAGAATAAAAAAACTAAAAAGAAGAAGCAATCGAAAAGACAACAACATCAAGGTCACCTTATTATTCTTCACCAGTCCATTCTTTTTCTGATTCTTCGCGATCGTGTTTGTGTGTGATTGTGCTTCATATCACATGCCCATTCCCAGCCTTCTCCCTCATTGTATATTTCTTGTTTTTTTTTTTAGTTTTTTTATTTTCATAGCTACGAGTATGAAATTTTAATTTCAATCTTTAGATTCTTGATCGCGCGCTTGCCCATTCGCTTGTTATTTTGCTTAAAAACTTGAAAATAAATATTTAAGAGCAAAGCCGAGAATTGAATATTTAACTAAAGAAATCACATTTTGAAATTCTTTAACAAATTTATATTTTTGTATTTTTTCTTGTGGCAAAAAAACTTTTTTTTGCTCAATTTCAATTCTGATTTCTTAGTTTTTTTTTCTGTCTCTGTGCCGTCTCTCGTCTCTAGTTTCCCTTCAATGTGCATAAATTAAAAGATGCTCATGGAGTTGCTTTTTTTAAAGAACATAAATTTATCTTCATTTCTTCTTCTTATATCTGAGTAAATAATTTCTTTAACAAAAAGCGAAATGGAATGTGAATCGTTGCACGGAAACATGGAGCTTTTGTAGACATCATTTATATTTCGATTATTTCACGCTTCTATTAAAAATTGGCAGCCAATTCTAATTTACAAAAAGAGAGAAAAGAAAACGAAGTGAATGCAAATTGATCGAATGAAAAATTCTTTGAAATTGAGTTGCAAGCATTTTTTTTTGTTTTATTGTCTCTCTCAACGATCGCTTTGAAGAACAAGAAGTTGAAGCTAAAGAAGAGCATTATAAATTTCAGTTGCGAGTCTGCAATAAATTTTTCATGTTCCTCATTTTAGTTAACATTTGGGATGAATGCAAATTCGATGTCACCACAAAATTGCATCAACAGCTCGCTTTTCAATTAGATAAATGTATAAAAATTTTAGGAAAGAAAAATTTCTAAATTTAGTTGCAAACATAACATGAGAAAAATTTTTCTTTTATTTATACCAGAAAGAATGTTTGTGCAGCGGATTGAATGGAATTATCCGACGCAAGAAGTTTTTGTTTTGAACAAAAACATATTTGTTAAGCACAACACAAGCCGATGAAAGAATAATGAAAAGGATAATATGATGCAACGTGCAAGTGACATTAATTTATTATATTTTGAATAATGGATTGTTCCATCAAAGGATTATGCAATCGTTGAATGGTTTTTTCCCTCTTTTTTTAAATGCTTTGTGAATCACTTCTTAATTTTCTTTATGTAATCTCAGGGTCGAAGTTCCTACAACGGTTAGTCAACTTTGCACAAAGTTTTTTTTTCTTTTACCTTCTCCCTGCCACCATTCATTAATTTGTTGGATTCCTTACTTAGCTGTGCATTCGAAAATAACATCTGATGACCGCCAAAACTTATTATAAGTAGACGAGTTGCAAATGAATATTTTCAGCACAGAACTGAGCTGAGACTTGAGAAACAAAAGAAAAAGAAAGAAACATTCAAGCGTGAACAACTGTTTATGAAAGCACACTTTCAGTGACGTCCATTGACTCTTTTACCTTCACTTAAAGCAACGACTTTTCGGAACATTTTTTTTTCTCACTACGCTCGACACTCGACACATCAACCAGCAAATAATTCAAAAGCGACATCATAAATAAGTAAAATTGAATTCGGATTTACATAACCGAAGTTTCGAAGTCTATGATCGGAAATCGCGTGAATCACTCAAAAAATTAAAATAAAAAGTGCGAACGAAATAGACTATTTTAAACTAATGAGCTGTGAATGTCACATTCACGCATGAGAATTCTGCCAGCACCTGATCAGCACAATGCTTGAGTGCTACCAACCAACAGGCAATCAAATTACCTTTTATTACTTAAAACAACTTTAGCTAGATATATTTAAACCATGAAAATGATTTCGCAAAATAAACGAAGCAATAAAATCGCCATTTAACTTATTTAAGTTATTATATTTGTCCAATGATGACTTCATAGAGTGCTTGAGTTAATTTCAGAACTCGCAATCAATCAGAAGTCAAATGAAATGAAAACAACTTTAATTTCTCTCACTTAAGATCAAAATTGTGAGATTGTACCACCACTGTTGTTGCAAATATTTTAAAGCAAACTCATTCATTCTTTAAATTGCGCAGTTCTATTCATGTCAAAAGCCAATGTCGGAAAAGGCGAAGGTGAAGAGAGTGAAGTATCAACGAGAGAAACAGCAAAAGTTGAACAGCCGTCACGTAAATATAATCAAAATCACTCACTTGCATGTATACAAACCCAACAATGACATCATCTCTTTAATTGCAACTTTTTATTTATTTTATTTTTTCGTTGCTTGTTTGTTAATCTTCATCACATTAACGAAAAAAATAAGAACTTATCAGACCCTGAACCCATTTTCTCGTTCGTACACTTTTATTTTCGTGTGCTCTCAACTCTCAAATGTTAGTGAATTTCGCAGAGTTCACTTCGTTTAACCCCGTGGAAGAAAAAAATTAACGAACAAGAAGCTTTATTGTGCACTGTCACATAGCGACTGTCAGCTTAAATTGATTCTTTGCAGAACTGCACATGACTTAACATCGTTCGTTTGAATTTATTGCCTTGCCTTGCAATTTTACTCTGCTTAAGGTTGATTTGAGTGTTCAAGACAGCAGTGAAACAGATTCATGTGAATTTAAAAAATAAAAATTACAGCCAGCATTTTAACATCAAATTTCTTAATTAGCTTCATCCATTCGCCGGGAGTTGAGCGACGTTGCCACACTTGATCGTCCGTCATGGCATTATCGAGACAAGCCAAGCACAAACCATTATTATACATTAATATTCTCGTTCAGGTTTTTATTGAGCTCAGAGAAAAGTCAAGTTTTATAATTCTGCGCTTTCAAGGTTAGCAACACATTATTGTGTCATGTAAACTTATATATTTAAAAATATGTAGAATATTATGAAGTAGAAATGCAGGGGAGTTGGGCAGCTTTGTGATATTTATTATATTAGCAACGGAAACCACATTAGAATCACAAGATGTATAAATTTACTAATTGTATAATAAACATCGATGTAGAAATGTAAATAAAAATAAAACAACTATTATTACATTATCCACCCCCGCTTAATCATTCACTTCAGAAAACACAAGACAACATCTCAGGTTGAACACAATACTTATGTCTATGTAGTGGCTTGCTTCAAAAGTAAATAAAGTGATATCCAATGTAGCTGACTGAGCACAATCATGAACACATCTATGGCTTTACAATATTTTATCTTCTTCGTCTCTCTTCTCATCCCGCACAAATTTCATCTTTCCTTTAACACGAAAATCCGAAAATTCGAAAATTCGAAAAGCATCAATGAATGATATTTCTGTATAATTTTTCTTTATGTAGTTTTGTTTATTTTTTCCTCAAGGAAAGTCTTTTTAATTTCGTGTGTCGGCATCAATGAATATGCATTAAATGAAATGTAAAAAGAAAAATCCATTTAGAACAGGGTCGAGTGCCATATGCGAGCTATTTTACTTCGTGGTAGAATCAAATAAACAAGACGATTGCTTCATGTTCTGCTCCATTTCGTGAGTTGCCCTTAAAGTCGTTTCAGATTTGCATTTCATTTCTCAACAACCTTTTTGTGTATTCGCGAATTGTGTTCTCAAACGAACATTAAAAAATATTCACTCACACTAAACGAAAGATATTTACAATAAAAATTTCCTCACTCAAACGCTAATAGATCGTTCAAATATCAGCATCTACGTCATGAATTAGAAGCCATTGAACAACAAATTACTCGTTTTTTTGCGATATATAAATAAAGAAGAAACGAATGAAGTGATGCGAAAAGCTTTGTGATATGCTCTGAATTTTCACACGCTTGACAAGTAGTAAAGATAAATCACACAATGTTTGATATTTTAAGGTTTTTTCTTTCTTTTTTTATTTGTTTGTGGGGTAATCTGAATTAACTAAATATTCATCTAAATCATTCTCAAGAACAAACATCGCCAACACGACCATCCTCAATATTACATGTTGTCAACTCGTAATAATAAAAAAAAAATATAATACCTCGCATAATAAATCGGAAACATTTGCTGACATCAATGAAAATAAATGAGAATTTTTCCTTTAATTTTTGCTTGCTTGAGGGAAACAGTTCAGAAAATTGTCAATGGTCATGGTTACGATTACTTATAGTTGATGCGCCATCGTGTCCCGAGTATTGAGAATTTAAAACGAATTAGATTTTTTATTTTCACATTTACCCGCACGATCTAATCACTGATACATTTCAACGTCAGACAAGTTTGTGTATGTTGTTTGGTGCGATTACTTACACTCAAATAACTTATGATTAGTAACATTTTTTCGGCTGTTTTGTTATTTACTATACAAAGTTCATTAGTTTTGAGGGCAACAGACTGACAAACGCAAAAAATAAATTTTTGTAAGCTCGTCGCTCGTCTGACTCAATAAACTATTTCACTGTGCTTCTATTTTGTTACGACAGCGAAAAAAGAATTTCTTTTCATGAGTATTTTGCCGGTTTTGCATTCTTTGTTGTGTTGTTGTCATGGCTAATGGCATGAAAGATAAATCGATTCACAAATGCACATGTAAAGCTTCACAAGTTGTGAACTTATGAAATGAGAAATGAGAATAAAATAAATAATCTTTGAAAGGAAATGTCTAAGTAGAGTGATATTAAAACAAGATCAAATAAATGTTACATCATAATATGAACTGAACAAAACGAATGTTTTCGAAACGATTTCATTGAAAGCGAAATCTGCAGTGAAAGAATTGCAATAAAAACTGTTAGTGGAATGAGAGTAGAGAAGGTTCAGTGGAATTTGGGATGAGATGTACATAGAAAGAGTTTTTATTTTCAAACATTTCTTACACAAAAATGCTGATTTGGTTCATGCGCATTTTATGCAATTTTCCATTGCTTTCTTTCACGATATTTAATTTGTTGGGGTAGGATTGCTATTACTGCACATCAACACAGTTCAATCTACTAACGATGCTTTCTTTTTTTTTCAACAACAAAGCTTAGATAATAAATAAAACCAAAGACATTCAGAGAGACGAAATGTGGCGTCTGCTGAACGTGAAAGTATTGCATCAATGTGCATCATCATCAGAATATTCAATGCCATGAATGAAAAGTTTTCTCATTTATTTTTATTGATGACATTCCATAAAAGGATGAAATCTCTCCTCAATCCAATTCTCGTTTATCATCAAACCTTAAAAGGCATCGTCCTTGTGCGACACTTTTTAAATATCAGAAAATTTTTGAAGAGAAACACATAAAGTTCGTGTACATATTCAACATTCCATGTTACTATCAAGTTCTTTGTCCTTAGCCAAGGTTGCAGAAAGGACGACCCAATTTTATTTCATTTCAGTTCTCGTGCTGTGTTTGAAGCATAACGAGTGAGAAGTGAAAACTTTTTCTTTCGGGCTCATAAAACATTTCAAGAGAATAAAAAATATAAAAAAATCGCAAGCGAGAAGAAAGGCAAGTGTGGAGTGAACCTTGGATTGAACGAGAAAAGAAAAAGAAATTTCCAAGGTTCTTTGCTGATTTCTTCCACATCTCAGATGGATTAAAATAACATGCTATGATGAATGATTCTTAAATGAATTGGAGAAAGAACATTTGTTCATCTCAAATTTATGATACACGACGGAGAATGGGAATGAGTGCAATGGAAATGTCACAGTCATTTAGGAGACGTTCCTTAACTCACTCTCTAAAAAAGATTTGATTATTTGTATTATAAATTTCAAGCACACTCAACTCTTTTATCACAAAGCATCGTTCAATAGATCTCAAAGGAAAGATATCGTGAATGCATATTTATCGTTTATCAGAAATGTTTTGCAAACTTTTTTTATCCATTTACATGACTCAATTTTATTAATGTAAAGTTGTTCGATGCCAGTGTCCAAACAAAGGGAACAATGAATTGAATAACTGAAAAAGTGTGTTATCATTGTGGTAGGTAATGGAGAAGTTCTCGAAATAACTGAACTAAAGGGTGTGTAGGTGCATATTGCAATACTTGATCTGGCATTATAATAATGCGATCAATTGTCGTGCTCATTAAGTTTGTTTTATAAACTTTCTTTTACAAGGACGTGTTCCATAATTGAAAAAGCCATACATCGCTTGCTTGATATCGTCATCATCGCCGTTGCCGCCGCCGCCACATACTTTTCTCTTCATACACACACAAAACACAAAAAAAAGTTTTTATTTTTAATTTTCAATGCTGAATGGCGGGTTCAGCGCCATTTGCTGAAGTCAATAATCTTTTGTACGACTTTTTTTCCTTCTCTACACGATGAAAGAAAAAAAACTTTTTTTCGCGCTCAGCAACTCAAATGACCTTCCAACTTTTTTTTTATTGATTCACATGCAACTCGAAGCTCGTTTTGCGCTTCACATTAAAAAGCAAATGATTGATGTTTGATAGTGTGTGCGAACATTAAGACTCAGACTATGCAGTCCTTAAATTTTCATTTTGATTTATTTAGTCTCGCAAAACAAACTGCACGCACATGTCACGACGATACTTTGATGCTTAACATATCCAACCGAAATAGCAACTATGAAATTGAAACTTCTCACTTTTTTTTCTGAAAAATTTCACGACCTTTCTCAACGTAAAAGTACATGACGCGCCCAGTGAATGAAACTGAAATGAAAAAGAAATTTTGCTCTTCTTCTTGTTTTTCTGGCCTTTTTTTTGCGAGACTTCAGTTTTACATGCAGCATATACATTAAGCATAAATTATCTGACTCTTGCTTGCCTTTTTTTTATTACATCACTACATCAGTAATGTTTATGTTGCTTTCATTTACGCCCTGCCTCAACTTTAGAATATTTCAGTCAATATTTTTGTTTATTCTTCTTTCTTTTCTGAACATGAAGCTCGACAGTCCCGCACATCACTTCATTTTCAATTTTTTTTATGCGAAAATAAACAAATGAAAAAATGTGTGTTCGCAATTCTCACCATCAAATGTGTCCCAATTCTCTTTTGAAATTCATTTCACGATCTGAGTCAAAACATTCACACTTGCATTTAGCGCATATTCAGCGATGAAAAACAATTAAAAGAGAAATAATTGTAAACATTTTAATGTTCGTCTTTTTTTATTATTTTCTAAATGAACATGGCGACAAGTTTGCAGTTTAAATGTTTTTGGTGAGTGGTCTGCTTGTTAATAGGGCAATGATTCAATCAATGAAACGAAACAGACACATCTGCATTGTCATCATGTTGATGTAAAGAAAAACCAAAAAAATTCACTCACATCTGCATAGATCAATGACAATGTTAGACGAATGACATTCAATGGCAATCCATTCGTCTGCTGATGAATAAAGAAGTCTATTTATCACTTATAAGTGTCATACTAGCAATTTATCTAATATTATGTAAGTTCTATTCCACTATACGGATGATGGCTTCACAAGCTCATAATAGGTGAAGAGAGCGAGGAAAACCAGCAAAGTTGTGATAGTTCAAGGCCATTAACGTGAGAAAAAAAATCACATTTTTCATAGTTTTAAATCTTTGATGCAAGTTTGTGATTGTAAAAAACCAGTTGATGATCATGCTTCGTTTTTTTGCCATTGCAAATCATTTAAGGTGTCACAAAATGTCAAGGACATATAAATGTCATAGAATACCCACCCACAATTTTCCTAACCCATCCTAAAATATGTATAAAGCGTGCGTTCTACACAACAGAAGCTAATAATTTCCATTTCATAAAGTATAATGAACAACAGAAAGAGATAGAAAAGAAAATCGTTTTTCCACCCACAAGTGAAAACCCCTGTCGTGTCGTGGAAGTTCAATCAACTCTGAGGACGAAAAAAGAAATCTTTGGATCTTTTTAAAAGAGTTTGTTCTCCCCATCGCTATTACATGAAAGTGATTTTGGGGGTGGTAAGTTACAAGCTTTCTTTCACTAGAAACCAAAAGCACTCATAAGCGCATCACAAAATGCGACTCAATGGAAATCTTATTAGCTGAGGTTATGGATTTTTCGACGTTTCGAAAAAAAAGTAAAAAAAAAATAAAAAAAATATAAAAAGAATTTTCCTTTTAATATATTTGGAATTGAGGCCATCAGACGAAGCGACAACACATTCACATTCTTTTGCGAATAAATTGTCATGTGCACATAATTGGATTACAAATTTTATTTAATGTTTTTTTTTCTTCATTTTCTCCGTGAAGCAAGGAAAAGAGTTCTCTGACCTCATAAGCCGAAACATGAAACGGATGATGTAAAAATAGAAGCAACAAAATGATTGAATAAACAAACAATAAGATGCAATAATATTTACAGTATGATCCTTGGAAGCGATTGTAGACTTGTAGCGGATGCTGATCCATCCAACGACTTTGGGCCTGCTCAATTATTGCTGCCACCGTCATCATTGGTTTCTCTTTCTTCAACATTTTTATTGTTTTTTATGATTCAGTTGCTTGTTGCACAATTATAATTTTTTTTTGCTGTTAATTGCAAATTTCAGCCGAAAACAAAAAACAGAAACTTTCACGCGAGATGCAACGATTGAGAAGAAAGTTTCTTTGTTGCAAAACCGCGAATTAATTCACTGTTAATTTTATGGTGTTCCACTTATTGAAATGATTGGTTTCTCGCCAAACCCTTCAACTTTTATGTTTTATTAAGAATAATTTCTTAAGGTCATTGCATATTCCCATCAAGGTTTGACGTCATTCGGACGTTTAATTTATAACACTTGCACTTGACAATTGAAGAGTATTTTATTACGATTACAAATCTAATTTCCAGTTATTGACGTTCATTCATCAATTCATGTGAGCTTGTTAGAGAGAAAAGAAGTGAAAAAGTTTTATTAAATAATTCACTCGCTGTTGTCCAAAGCCGTCAATCATTCAACGAATGTCTCTTCTACTCTCTTTGGAATCGTTTCCTTTCGATTCTACTGTTTGTTTAATATTAAATTCGTTAGTCTAATGAAATGTTTACATTCGATTTCGTTGTGCACACACAATTTTTTTTATTATTTTTTTGGAGTTTAATAAACTCTCTCGGACTTGTGTAGCTTTAGCTCCATTCACATTGAAGCGCAATTGCAGAATGAAACTTTATGCGTCCGCTGACTCACTCAAACAGACTTCTAAATATTTCTTTTTCATTCGATATTTAAAGTTCTTTTTTTTGTGTTTACTTTCGATAAAAGTTTCACTTTCTGATCAGGTCGTGTCCTCTTCGTTTGGATTCAAAAGCGCGACTGAAAAATATATAATATTGAAGCATGAAGAGAAGTGAGAAAATATTGTATGTGAACATCGAATGCACACACATTTCACATTTTCGTGTTCGAACGAAAGAAATTCCTTTTTTTTTATCAGACGCAACAACAACTTCTTATTTTCCTTTTCATTTTGTTTGCCTCACATCGTCGTTTCATATTGCCAACCAAAAAAATATCAAATAAAAATGTTATTAAGCTTTTTTTGTTTGCATCAATCGCATTCCAACAAGCGTTTGCTTTCCTTAAGTGAATGTGGAGTGAGATGGCGAAGTTGAAACTGCATTTAGAGTTCTACCGAAAGGCAAAAGTGGTTTGTAAAAAGTCAAGAGCGAGATGGAGAATTTTCAAAGCACGAAACCGAACGACGAAAAAAAATAAAATAAAATATAATATTTCTGTCTGATAACGAGACATTCGGAGCTTGTTTATGTGTTTGCGATGAAGGCGAGAGTACATAGTTGTATACATCAAAAAGAACTGCAAGATTTGGACACCGTGGAGTGAGATGGAGCGATGCGAATATTGTCATTTTTTATTATAAGTGAGCCTCAATGTCAAATGTAATGGAAAACTCTTGATTTCAATCTTTTGATTGATAACGTTATCCGCTTGATTAAATATTTGAGGTCAAAGTGCTAATGTAATCGCTAAGCTTTCTGTCGATAAGAACAAATGCAACTGATGGAAATTTATTTGCGCAACTCTCATTTAGCGTTCACAAAGAGCGTCCTTCACCCTATCATGAATCGAAGAATGAAATTCTTCGGGCTTTGTTTGATCGTCTTTCAATCTCTTCTTACAGCGCAGGGTTTGTTTTCAAACAAACACAAACTTTTCGACGTTGTTATCAGCTTTAAGATACAAAAGTCTGAAGTATTTTTGATCGCGATGACGCTTTTGCTAGGCTCATAAAGATCCCACTCACACGTCTACTCACTCCCGACTTTGATTGTGAAACCGTCGAAATTATATTTTTCATTTCGCCTCGCAAATTTTTTTTATTAGCTTTTTGATGCATTTTTCCTTGAAACTTCTCTTTTATCTTCAATTGTGAAATGGAAATAGACTCGTGGCGACGTCGTGGATTCTTCTGTTACTCCGATAACTCACACTAATGTTTATTTAGAATTTGACGTTGTTTTGTTTTTGCTTCTTTTTAATCAGTGAAGAAACGTGTCGCTGAAAAGCTTTCGAGAATGCCTTTTACTATCGGTCACGCCGATATTGATAAGTATTGGCAACTCTTTATCTCGAGGTTCTTTTTTTTTCTACATTTCATTCATGACAAATTAAACTCTCTCAAATTGAAATTTTGAGTCTAATCATCATCTGGTGTCGTCTTATCTCACATCATTCAGTTAATTAAGTTTATATTTTTCTTTAAACTGTTTTTGCAAAAAAAATCTCTCGAGAAGAAAAAAATGAAATTTATTCGCGATGACGACATGAAGGCATGAAAACAGTTCAGGGTCGACTTTTTTAAGCTCACTTCGAGAACGCACCATTTGCTCAAACAGAGGGCGACATCATTTTGATGAATGACAATGAAATAAATATAGATTCCAGTTGTTAACATGTCTAAACGAAGTTTTTATGCATTTATTCACATTCATAAGAGACCAGACGTGTAGGTAAAATACTTAATCGCATTACTTGGAAGTTCTGAATTTTGACTGATAAGACGAAGTCATACAAATATAAACGTGGCCTGAATGTATCAGACTTTCAATTTGCCAAAAAAATAAATAAAAATAAGACTTCTACTGCACACAAGACAAACGCTTCGGCCTATGAAACTTATATATAAGAAAAATCATTTGATATGCTTCTTCTTTTTGTTCCGCTTTCTTGCGAAATGTGAAGAAATGAAGAACAAGAGCATTGCGATTATCTTTTTTTTCCTTGTTATCACTTGGAAATCGGGTTGTTTGTGTGTAGGAAACAAATGGCATAAAAACATTTTCACTCTAAATGCAGTAAAAAGAGATTGCTAAATTAGTTCTTATAAATGTATTGTGCATTTATCAAGAAGAAACAAAAAAAAGTCATTTGATATTCTCTCTTATTTTTTTTAACAGCACTGTGTGCTTCAATTAAAAATGTTTAATATTGCGATGCAGATACTTATACAGTCGTAGGCGTAGAAGTTAATGAAAAATATAAATCAAAGATCACGTGAAAAAGAAAATTAAAATGTATTTGATCTTGAAAATTGACATGAATTGAAAATTAGCAACACGCTTAGATAATTATGCATTCGACATGGAAGATTTTCCACTGTATGAGCATAAAAAAGTGAAATAAGAAGAAAATGTTTTACTTTCACAATGCACTATAAAAAAATTATGAAGCCAAGAACTAGTTCTTCAGTCAAATTAATTACGCTGCTGATGCATAATTTCTGCATTTTTTATAAGTTTTGTTGTTGTGAAAATTTATGTTAACCGCGAAAATAAACATCATAATAAATAAAATGCGCAAGGCGTAAATTTTCCATCTGATCAATTTCCATCTGAACACAGCTACCACATTTGCCTTGAAACTTCCGTAGAAAGCCTCTCAATCAATCTTTCTACTGATTTTAACTTTTCTCGCGATACAATTCGACAACAGAAGTCAGCTCAGTAGATGAAAATATTTATTTTTCTTTAGAGATATTTTTAAAATACACAGAACATCAAGAGCCAACAACAAAAATATTAAAGGAAAAAAATCAGCGACGAAATTGGCAAGCAAAATGAAAGGAATAAAATAAAAAGTTGTTGCAGAAAACGAAACAAAATCGATGTCACTAAATTGTATTTAGTTTCGCGAAATATACAAAATTGCACAAGCCAACAACGCACCACAAAAGAAAAACAAAAGGCCAGTGTTGAGTTCACTACCAGCCGACAATTTTTTTTGTATTCCTCTTTGAGCTTAGAAACATTCAAATATTTGTTAATCGCACAAGAGAAATATTTTCACAATTTCCACATGAAATCCTTTAATTTTTTAATGCTGAGATATTTTTGTCTTGTCTCAAATATTTCCATAAAATTACACAATCATCAATTTTCGTTTATCAACATGAAGAGAAGTTCTTAATTCACCAAAGAGAGTTTTCATAAGCAAAAACTCATCGCGATTAGAACATCAAGAATTATTATAAAAAAATCGCGGCTTAAAATGATCAACGAATGAACATCGCGGCCTTCTCAGAGAAGAATTTACTTGCGACTGAGAAGTGAAAATGTGTGGCATCTACTCAGAATATAAAATAAAAAAATTATATATAATTTCATGTATAATTTTCAAACTCGTTCGCTTTAGCTTGCTTCTTTCGTTCTCATTGTTGTTGCCACTGAATATGTGAGCGAATTTTAAAGAGTTGCGAACACGGCATTTGAAGCTTCAGTGTTGCCAGATATTTACATTCCTCTTTCATTCTCAAATATTTACCTATTCAGGCTCACATTTAAATAAGCAAAAAGTGTATTTTTAAAATATCTCTATATGAAGCTTTAGCTGTGATTTATGTTAACACTAAATAAATTAAAAGAAAATATTCTCGGAGAGAATTCAACCAACACATTCGCATGATTATGATGTGAGAGCAAATAAAACTTCTCCACTGTTTGGCGATTTCGCGAATGGGAGCTTGAAGCGCTTCAAGAACAGAAAAAAATTAATTTGAATTTCAAAATTCATAGGCAAGACATGACGGTTAAGTAAGAAACTATGCAAAAATAAATAAATTCTTATACAAGCAAATGGAGAGCGTCTGTGGTTAAGAACGGCTGTGAAACCAAAGTAAAAATAAAAATTGCCAAAGAAAAATGAAGCCCCAGGAAACGGACTTAGAAGTCGCACGCGAAAATTTATTATCGACTATTTGCCTTCTCTTCCTGTTTTAGTTCTTATTTTCATTCCGTCGACGCTTTATGACACTGCTGTTCTCGAATGGATTATTGAATTAGAATATTTCTTACTTTGAATTTATTTATTTTTTTTGGTTTGCTGTCATTGAATGTTGGAAGTTGGTCATGACATGGAAGCAATAAAGAATAAAATTAAACGATCGTTAAAACGGCTGCAAATTTAGGGGAATTTTTAAGTCGTTTAGAAGCGACTACAAGTCATAATTCTTTTTTGTTCTATTAAGAAGATTTTAAAGTTTCCGACTAATGTTGCTAAAGAATTTTTCGATAATTGCATAATTTTGTTCGCGAAAAAGAAACTAAAAATTATTCATCAAGTCATTCACCAAAACATAGAAACGTCTAACACACGGCGTGCTTATTAAACAGCGAATAGAAATGTGAAGTAAAACTGAGAAGAAAACCAAGAAATACAAAAATAAAATTGACCTTGAAACAATGTGCAAAGTCTCGGGAAAGAAGTAAAGTAATAAAATGGAAACCAAGAAGCGTATGAAGTGAATGAAGAGACAAGAGAAAATGTTAAGTAAAATAGTTGCTGTTTCCCTTCCTTATGTTGCTTCTTAAAGTCAAATATCACGATCGTCGTGTTTAGACGATTCTTCTTTCATTTTTATGTTCATCTTTCATCATAATTCCAATTCCATTTCTTCGTTCTGTCGTTGCAGTCTTACAATCGCGTTCTTCTTTCTTTAAACACGGCGAGTTTTTTTTATTTACTATAAAACATTAGAGCGAGACGAAAGAAGATGCTGTTATAACCATAACAAATGGTATCATGTTGAACATAAATGATCAAGCATAAATATCATCACATAGATATTTCTTTTCTTGAACAAAAACGACGCAATGGTAATAAGCGTTACTATTTTTAGAAATTTAGAATAAAATGGAAGTCCATCAAATAAAGCAACGGCCCGGAAAAGATATTTAGTCAGTCACAAATTTTAGGTGGAAATAATTGACACCTCAAAGCTTTGGAATCCTTCTCCATCTGTTTACTCATTCTTTAATCTGAAAACCCTTTTTTTTTCTTCTTTACAACAGAAATAGTTTCAATTTCACCAAAGATGAAATAAGAATAAAAGTAAACGATGTTGGAATAACCTTGAAAAGCACTAACCAACATTTGTGTGAGAAATTGAATACCTACATAGCCTCTTGTTCTCTTTCCATCTCCCTCATATATTTATTCACTCACTCACTCATTCACCATCTTTCGCTTCTCATCATTGCGAAATGAAAACGAGTTTTTCTTCTCAGCTCGTCGAAGCGATGAAACAAGCGAACGTTCTACATCTTGATGGTGGTTTAGGAGACATTAGCGGATGGGAGAAATATCATCGTGTCACGTTATAATGTTGCCCAATTTATAATTGAGAGAGGAGATTAAAAATTAATTATCATTTTAATCATTAACTTCGCGTTGTTGATACGAAGGAAATTTGTCGACGCATCAAATCTTTAATCAAGTTAAGCTTAAAAGTCTACCCTCAATCAATTATGAAAAAAAAAATTCTTGTAAATCTTGACGTTCAATTCACGAACAATTTAAGGCAGTCACAATTTACGATGATCTTTAAATGTTAACATCATCTGTTCTCATCACTTTTCGATGATCTTTACTAAAACAACTTTTTGTGAGTTGCAAAAGAAAGGTCAAGAATTGAATATATTAAAAGAATTTTTGAATGTCGCAAAGCGGATTAGAACTATGTGTTCTTCTTCTTAATTTTCTTTGAAGGAACAACACTTCCAGATGATATCTTACGATTGCGGAAGAGAAGAAGTCCGGTATAATGACATTCCCTACTCTGATGATGATGATGATGAACAATCGTAAAATCAATTTTAACTTTTAACTTTTTATTAGATAACTCTATTTAGACTATTTACCATCATCAACCTCATAATCAATTAAGAGAAAAGAAAGAAGTTATTAAGTAAGAAGTATCTCAAAAAATCGACATTTTCTATATCTCTGCTGCTCAGCACTATTAGCGTTGTCTGCTCTGACAACGTATTACTCTTCTGCTCAGAAAAAATTTAACAACAAAATTAAAATAAAGGATCGAATGCACTAGCAAATAAATCATCTATGATGATTAGGGGAGCGAAACAGGACGTCCATTGGACAAAAGGTCCTACTCGCCTTAAGAGGATTTATTTTGTAGATCCCCCCTTACTGATGATGATGATGATGATGTTTTATGATTTGACAGAGAGTAAGGTTGACGGGCGACAGAACCGAAAGTTTTTGAAACTTTTAAGTCATGAAAGAAATGGACAATAAATAAAAATTTTTCTTTTCAAACTGTTTAGAGTCGAAAGTCGAGACATTCATTGAAAATTGAAGCGTCGCAAATCAATAAAATTTCTCTCTAAGCAATAAGCATATTTCTTGATGATTAATAGTTTGATGATTGCACGTCTTGTCTTGTTCATTCGAGCAAGAAAGAAAGCAAGCAAGTAAGCAAACAGATGAAGATCATATTTCATTGTCAAATCAACTCACCAAGTTCTTATGAGAATTATTTTTGTAGTCGAAGATGGGAATAATTTCTCGGAACTGTGTTAAGATATCATTGTGTCTCGCCATGTCAGTTGCCAATATGCATCTTATAATACCTTCACGTAACTCCCTATGAAGTAGAAAGAATGGAAAATTTATGCATAAGATTGTTTAGAATAAAATCTGTTTTCCATGCATGAAGTTGAGTTCAAAGTTTAATAAATTACTTGTACATGTCTTTGGTGATATTCTCTAAAAGATTGCAGTCTGGAAATTCCAGAAGCCGGAAAGCAATAGAACAATGATGGTTTTCCAATGGAGAAATGTCGTTGTACCTAAGAAAACACAAATTGATGTCTTGCTTAATGCACGCAAATCTCCTTGATTTATTACAAGGTTCATTTACCTCAACGCCAGTTCCGTCTTTGCATTAATTTGATAAACATTGTTATAGCCAGGATGATCCAAGTCATGACAAATGCATGATATCAGCAAAATGAAGACGTCCATCTCACCGAGACGTGAAATTAAATTTGTTTGCCATGTTATTGCATACATCTGAATTAAGAGGAAAAAAAGAAAGTCAAAGGAAATTTAAAATGAAAATATAAACGAGCGTAAAAAAAGAAGAAAAATTTATTTTCTCTTATTACATGATGAAGTAAATATGAATGAAAGAGAATATTTTCCTTTTCTTTCTCATAACTTTCCTTTGAAATCGACAACATCAAAAGATTTGTGAAATAAATATGAATTCCTTGTATATTTATTTATCTGTTTGTAATTAATTGAATTGAAATAAATATACGTTGAAGAGAGAATATTTTCATTTATTTTTTAACACTCATAAATATTCCACGTGTACACAAAACAATTTTGAAATGCTTATGGCATGCTTATTTATTGCATGATGAATATAAAGACAACAGTTGAACATGAAATTTTGTGAAACATCAACAACTGAAAAGCGATGCAATTAAATATTCTCTCAACATGAAATGTTCTGAGCTTTTAACTGCTTGAAGGGATTGAATTTCATGGCAAAAATACAGCGAGAAATTGTGTCAACCTTTGAATCGTGAGAACAAAGGACAAACAACACCATTCAATCGCTCTCTACCTTCAATTAAATTTCCTTCATCAGTAAGCTTTTTATGCATAAAGTTTCTAAAATTCCTCGTATCGGTGAAACAAATTTCAAAGAAATGTGATTTTATCGCTTTTCTTGTGAAACTTTTTTCTATCTCTCTTCTTCACTGATAGATTTAAAAGCTTTTAACCGAAAAGCTTTCGCATCATAAAAGCTTTTAGCCTCAAAATATATTTCTAAGCCCACCTCAAAATCAAATTTTTTTAAGAGTTTAAAAGGAAAAATTGACAGGAAAGAAACAAAAGAAAAAGAAGAAGTTTAAGACTTAATCTCAATAAAAGACTTTCAATCTCATCCATCTCGTTTATCTAATATTTTAGAAAAGAAGAGGAAAAAAAAATTGAAAATTCATTTTTCTACCTTTTCCATTAATTTTCTTTTCATTCTCACTGTATGAGATTATGAACGGAAATTAAATTTACCGCATAAAACTAAGAGAAATGAAATTCTTTTATTGAGTTTAATGTATAATTATTAGATAATGTAAGAAGCTTCAATGGCGTTGAATACGACAACGACGACGCAACCCAAATCCCATAACTTCATGAAGCCTTTTAATTCCCTTGCGGCACAAAACAATTTACTGACTTGTTTCTTCTTTTTCATTATTATTTTTTTTTTGTTGCGCTCAACGCGAGACAAATTTGTGTTATTTATTCAAACGTAATGAAGCTTCGCGAAAATCCTCATCATTATTTTTATGTTCTTTTGTTACTTTTCCCATTGTGTTTAAGGGAAGGAGGAAAAACGCAACATTGCGTAAATAAAAAGGGAATCTTCAACTCACCATTTGCGACACACAAAAGCAATGACGAAAGTTATGGAATGGAACGTCATTGTAATGCTTGTAGACTTCGTAGAGCCATTCCTGGAGCCTTGCTGGCGATATGTGGAACTTCTCAATAAAATTCAACTCCACAAACATCATCTCCATCAAATGTAAAATTTCGTAGTCCTCGTAATCGTATGAATCGAATGATGGCAGACGTAATGCTACTTTAACATCATCCGAAAGTGTCGTTTGACATATTTCAATAAATTTCGTTTTCACATCACTGTGCTTTGGCAGACTTGTCTTACGTTGTGGTGGAGGATTTGGTCGGTTAGACAAGGCTACAATACAAAAAAGAAACAATAAAGAGAACATTAAAAATTCAACAAAATTCATATAAATAACATGAGGGAAAAGGAAAGAAAAAGGAAGCTCTGAATTTTTCATAACTTGCTAAAAAATGTTGCTCGAAGCATCAACCATCGATTTCATATTCATTTATCCTATCAAGTGTTTTCGTCCTTCCCTTCATTTATTCCCCAATCGAATTTGTTGAGTTTACTTCTTTTTTTTTTGGTTCATAAACAGAAGAATTCGATTCGAATCGATTTCAATCAACCATGCTTTATTAGGTTTAACATGAATGATAATATAAATAAATTGTTATATAGATAATTTACGAACAAACATAAGTAGAGCAAAGGAAGGCAAAAAAAAATTAATATTTTTTATCTATTTATTTATTCACGCATTTCAATAAAATTGTATTAAAGCTTTGAGATTCGAATTAAATATAAAAAGTTGAAGGTGAAACATCGGGTAAATAATATCAGAGAATTGCGTATCAAAAGCGTATCCAGAATTTCTTGCTATGATTGAAATTCAAGAAATTAATTTGCGTCGTTATTTAAAAGAAATGTTTCTTCTCTTTTTTAAATTTGATAGGTTGACAACCATAAATTTACCCAAAAATTTATTTGACATTAAAGGAAATTTTGTGGAAAATAGCAAACAAATTAATTTATCGAACGCCGTCACGTGAAAAGCTTTTCTTGTTAAATAAAAAAAAATTGACTTCAATGGGAAACAAAAACAAATGAAAACCTGTTGAAAACAGATCAGAAATAATTATAGCTCCGAGACAAAAATCGCTAATCAATGGAAATTTTTTGCTTCAAATGCTTTTCATAGCAGCTTTTTTATGAGGGTTGGGGAACTTATGAAAACTGCTTCCAAAGCAGTCAGCTTTTCGCACAGCAATGTTGAAGAAAAGAAAAAGTCAATGTCTTTGTCATTTCCTTTGAGACTCGAGAAGCTTTAGTGAATTAGGAGAAAAATAAAAATGAGAACGAACAAGAAATTATTTGAGCGTTGGTTGTAATGTTGACTGAAACAGGTATTCGAGACAAAAAATGTAGTCCTAGGAGCTTTCTTTCATCATCCTGGAATATCTTATGGATCTATATTTTACTGACAACTGACAACTTACATAACCAATTCATTTTCTCTGTGAAATCAACTTTTCGTTTAAGTTCATGTAACAACATTTTCAGATCATTGTTGTTGACTTTTGCGCACAGCTGCTGCTGCTGATGATAAATATTTTGATACTGTTTATTGTTAAACTGATTTGATTCGTTTTCAGCGTCGTCAAAAGCTAAACATTTATTGTTATTGTCTCGACTGCTGCCAACACCACTCGTGGTACAAGGCTGTTGCTGTTGTTGTTGATATTGATCATTTTTAAGCTCATGAACGCCAGTTGGCGAAGTCGTAAGGTCATTATTGTTGTTCTTCGCCGTTGCTGATGAATAATTCATATTACTTTTACTGAAAGTCTTTCTGTTGTTTGTTGTCTTCGTCGCTCGCTTATGTCCAACGGTTTGATTCAACAAATCTTGTTGATGACTTATTTTTATGGCGATGTCTTCCAAATATCTCAAATGATTTACGATTTCTGGATCATTTACTTCGTAATTGATAGCAAGTGCACTACTGTGCTCATTATTGTCAAATATTTCATTCAATTTTTGTGTCAACGAAAGTGATGACGAGAGAGGCGGCAACCCAAAATTGATGAGACTTTGCTTTTGTAATTCTTTCAATTCAATGGCCCACGTCCGTTCCAGAGTTCGAAGACGATGTGCTATTTGTCCACATTCGGCTAATAGCTCAACATCGACACTCCTCTCGTTTTCGTGGAACATTCGTTTAAGTAACGTCACCACAATGAAGCTTTGAACGGAAGCTTTTGATTTGCTTTTTCCGTTTGACTATTCGACAAAAGCTTTCAGCGTCAAATATCCGGAGAACCTTACACTTTACTGAACGTCTTCGTCGTTCCTTCGATTCTCAGATCTTTATCAGATAATATCTGCAACGAAAAAAAGAATATCACAAAATTTAATTAGTTAATTAAGGTACATAAGGCGGGACATAAAAATAAAGCCAGGTAAAAGAGAAAATCTTTCAATTATTTTCCGGTTTTATGTTTCATCTTCTTAACGGTGAAATAAATTTGATAAGAAAGCAACAACGTTGATGTTGAGTGAATTTGCTAATGAAAACTTATTATTGACGGGATGAAAGGAAAAAAGAAGAGAAAATCCTAATTAAGCCTCAAACCTCGATCCATGCCTTTGAAGTTTTTGAAGGACGTAATTTCATAATGATTGCTGCGTATAGATACAGCAAGCTTACATGCTTGCTTGCTTATGATAATATTCATCGCAAATCGCGACATTTGAGAAACAAGAAAACCTTCAGTTAGCATGAGAAAAGTACAAAAACATGATAAGCAGTCAAGCAAGCTGGGTCTATAGCACTACGTCAAGAACATATATTTACAGCAAGGGAAATTCAATTGGGAAAAATAATAAGAATTTTAATCTTCTTACGAATTTTAATGTGCAAAGACTTAAACGCTTTCACTTCAATTTCTTTCTCCCGATACTTAACTCGTTCATTTTGATGGAAAGGAAAACATTTTTCCTTTCAAAATAAAGTTTTTTCTTACATTTATTTAAACTTGATACGAATTCGTCTCGAATATAAAATGAAATTTAAAGCGAAAATAAATTTGAGAACTTTTCTCGAATGAATAAATAAACACAAGATTTTTCCAGGGATTTCCTTCAGCATCTTTTTCCGCATTTCTCAATGAATAAATATTAAGATTTTTCCCCGCAATTGTATTCACTTGATCTAATTCGTTGTACAAATAAGAAAAGCTCCCATTTGCTATTTTTATACAAAGAAAATCCTAATTTGGATGCAAACTTAAACACTTTTTAACCGCTGCCGTAACTTCATCTGCGTCATGTCTCTCAAACTTTGTTCGAAGCAAACATCGGGATAATAAATTTCAAAACCGCTAGCCTTGCTTTATATTGTTGCCCTGGAGGAAAACTAATTAAAAGAACTGCTGACCTATTTCAAGCGTACAATCATCAAAGTGATCTTCATAAAGTTTTGTTTTGTTTTACTTCTATAAACTTTCTGATATAAATACTTATAAACAGTGAAATAAACTTTAAGAGCGACAATGAAAATTCTTAAGGCAATTTAATGAGATTTCAAGAACAAAAAAAAATTATTCACGTCCATGTCAGCAAAGTTCTTAATTATAATCAGTATGATTCCTATTAAAATATATTTAGCAACTCCACCTTAATTATTTTGTGTCTATAATTAGCACAAGAGCAAGAATAATTTTTATTAACAGCAACAAAGTATTTCATTCTTTGTGTCAACAGTTTGGACTTCTGTCTGTTTAATGGGCACATTTATTTGTCTGATAATTATCACACTTTACGGAAGAGCATGACATCATCTCTTCCTATACCTAAATATTTACGACAATCTCAAATTAATTGCAAAGGTTAATCGATGATAAAGTGATAAACTTTTATATTGCAATCAATCAAATATTTATGATGAGAATCATGACATTAATTTGTCCTTTTTTATTATTTATGAAAATATCTGTTTACATATTTATATTGACGAAGAAATCATCTGGCAACCACTGTTCGTGAATGTATTCCGGAAGTGATTGAAAGCAACCACTTGATAATAATTGGCACAATGAAGCCAAACATTAAATAAGAAATCTCACACAATCCGATTATCTTTCTAATTAAATTCTTTTCTTTCGTCTATTTAAAGCTATAATGAGCTTTCCGATTGTTATTTCACATTTAATTACCCGATTTCTTTTTGAGTTCTCGATTAAAACGAGAAAATTCAGGACGAGGGGAAACTTTCAAACGCGTTAAAATAAAATAAAAATCTGAAAGCTGGAAAACAAACGAAGAGGAATGAAATAAAATCGAAAAGCGGATTGTTTTTTAAACAGAGTTGTAAATTGCCTGTCTCATTGTTGTTCCATTTGTTTGAACATTTCTAGGCGATTTTCAAAAACAGGGTTGAGTAGGTTGAAAAAGAAACCGAATCATTGACATGACAAGATAATTTGTTTTGTTTAAAGATTTTTTAATTAGAAATTAAAAATAAATATCGAGTTTCTGCGTTGTTCAAACCACATCTTGTTGTTACATATTCGCGTTTCTCCTTACAATGTAACTACTTTTAATTATGCTGAATTATTTTCTACAATGTAACTATTATTAATTATGTTGAATTAAATATTAAAACGAATTCCATTTATTAAGCCACTTGATAGATAGCAACGTATCAACATTACAATCAATGTAATGAATATTCTCACGCACTTCTTGTTTAATTTCTTTAAGTAGATTTCCACTTAAAACTTCCAAAGCATTAAATTGAAAAGTTTCAAGAAATTTAATTTTTTATTTGAAAATAGGGAAAGTTGAGATTTGTCGAGTTGCTAAACATCAGGGAATACTTCAAATATCATGATTAATAATTGAAACGATACCAACAAAAAAATGTATCAACAGATGATACTTTTAGAAGCTTTTGGAAACCTAATTTTGTGTAAACAAAAAAAGTGAAAATTCCCAACTTTTCCAAGTGTTTTCATGGAAGGAATGAAAAAATATCTCATGATATCGGAATATTTACCTTGCCCTGAGCGGTAGAAATTTTGTGGATTCAAAAATTATCATAATATCATATCTAAGCTTTAACAATGTCATCCTTTTTTAATAAAACAAAAGTTTCGGAATGATACGAACTGGAAATTTTCGCAAAATCATAAGATTGAAGCTTACAATTATTCTTATGGATGAACAAATGATGAGTTTTGATTAATCATTTGGTTTTCACGATCTACTTCGTTTAATACTTCACTTTACGAAAATTGATATGATTCATATCCACGACAATACACCAGATAAATGAAATTGAATGTGATAAGATGATGAAAGCTGGCATAATAATTTTATTCTCCCCACCTGGTGCAAGGTGTAACAGTCAACCACGTGATTCAAAATCATTTTTCTATGCAAGAAAACATTGCGTCAGAAAATGTTATTTTTATTTGTTATATTTATTTTCCGCTCCAATCAAACATATTGTAATGAATTGTTACATCATATGGCGATACTCCCACGAAGATTACATTGAGAAACGTAGGCATAACAAAAGCATCCCTGGGGCATTTAGATTCGACTCTCATACAGTCTACATGAACTAAATGTATAAGTAAGAAGGAGGAAAAAAGTAAATTCCAAAGCCGCTACCATTGTTATGTTGAGTAATAAGAAAGGAAGTTTCCGAATCCTTAGCTATATTATGTTGCGGACGAGTTGAAAACAGATAAAAAATAAACATGTCAGAACCGTTTTAAGCAATACTTCGAAGGTTTAACAAACACTTCATATGATTCAATATTATCATCACAAGATCAACAATCCGTATGTACTACATTCGTTTCTTCCAACTCCAAGACCTTTAAATTAATTTTCCATCAACAAATGCTTGGTAATCTCTCGACAAAATCGCTATAAAACTTTAGAAATGCAATAAAAGTAATAAAAATTGTTTAGCTTATCCCAAGTAAAGCTTATTTGAAATGATGTAGAGTGGCGGGTGTTATGGGAGAAGAAGGCGAAATTGGATTTATTAAAAATATGTTAGATGTTTTATGACAGAAGAAAAAATTTGTTAGAATGAAAAAAGCGTCTCAAGCTACAGCAACGAGATACGATGCTGAGCTTCCAGAATTATTTCTCAGAAACAGTCGCGATATTATTAATGTCATGCAAACATTTCGATTCAATTTTATTCCCATTTATCGTTTTCTTTTCAAATCTAATTTCACGACAAAAGAAGTCGAGTTGAAGAAGCGAAGATTTTATGGCATATTATTTGAGGCTTGTCTTCAAGTGCTTTGCTGAGATTTGAAGAGAAAAGTGACATCACTTACGAACCGATTTTCTTCTCACTCTCGAGACTTTTAATACGAATGGAAAATTTAAATGGAAAATATATTCTTTCTCTCTCGCTTTCATTGTTGAAAGATGAAAACTTAATCAAGGCCATAATTCAGGCTTATGCTGTATGTATACGGCAACAAGTGAATGGTTTTATAAAGATGATATCGATTTTTTAAAGGTACATGAAGAAGTCGTAATTTAAATTGCAAAACTTTTCTTCGTCTTTCGTCTGCATAAGATTTGTTTTCTTATCAGAGTTTTTCCAATCTTGATTCATTGTTGAAAGTTTATGATAAATATAAAAAACGAGAGATTTCAAGCGTAGGGTCAAACAAGAAGCAGAAAAAAAAGAAAGCGAAACTCAAACCCAATTAGGCAATGAATTTGTTTTTCAGCTACGGGAAATTTGATTTGATCTTTGCATATTCTTTCCTTAATTTGAGTTTATTTTTCGCTCAAAGATTAAAGTCTCTCGAGCAATGAAGATGGAGACCCAAGTCAGTTAAAAGCTTTACGAAAAAAGACATCACTAAGTGACGGAACTTTCATGTTATCTGCTCTTAACTTACTTTTGTAATCTGTTTATTGGACCATATTTGTTAAGAAAGAAATTTAAGGGTCAGTCTGAAAATAACGATCAAAATCCAATGAACATGTTTTTCTGATGAATTTCTTTTAAAGCACCCTAAATCTACACCTCCCAGTTCATAATCGGAATAAACACAAACTAAGTTTAACTTTAAAACATGTGGGGCGAAAACTCTGAAAGATTGTAAATTTCCGGCATATTTCATGAAGAGGAAAATTTGATGGGAGGATTTATTACAAAACTGTTTTTTCCCTCTGTTTTCATTTGGCTTCCTAACATTCTCAAATTCTTCTAGACACTCACAAAGCCATCCATCCTCATGACCCAACATTACCCTCATTTTGATTCAGATAAGAAGAAAAATCGGCTCGAAAGATTTCTCGAGATGTTAATCTAAAGTTACCGTTAAAAACCGACCCTAACTAAGCAAAGAAACAGTAAAAGAAGAAGGAAAAAGCTCATGATTCAGTTTTTCTTTACAACTTTTTTTCAAGAAGTTAAATAAATAAACATAAAGATAAATAATTTACGTTATGAATCATGACAATAGATAAAGTTTACAGCACTTCAAAAATGCTTTTTTACTTCTTGTTTGCGCTTCAGGTAAAGTTTTTGTTTTTATCATTTGAAACTTTATCTACGATAGTTGTTAAATCTCTTGTATGATACAATTGTTTTCTTTAAATTCACAGAACTTTAATTTCGAAATGGGAAATGCTTCTTCAGTTATTAAAAATACTACAAAGAAAACGTGACGAAGAGAAAGTTTCATTTAAAAGCATCTGAAATGAAATCATCCTGAAAGCTTTTCTAGCATGAAATAATTTTAATTTGTAGTTCTGTCAGAAATACGTTTCATTACTCTGAATTTTAATAGCTCACTCAGCTGAGTTTGTTGTTTATAATCATTGGAATTAGAACGATAAACTTTTCCTTCATATTCATTTCACAACATGCTCATGAAAAGACAAACAACAAGAAAAGCTTCGTACACATTGAAAAACATTGTACATGATACCTGTCGTTGTTCATTTTACTTTTTAATAATTTTCAACAGCATAAACAGCTTTTGTGATTTTGTAAAGAATGAAGCGAATATTCACATAGGACACCAGCCGCATCCTCCAACCCACATCATTCTAATAACTTTTATCCTATTCATAAACGCAACAATGGATGGTCAATAACATAATTCTTTTTTATGACCCCTAAAAATCCATACAAACAAATATTTGCTGTTAGGATAACAACAATTTATCGTCTCTCATTCCCTCTTGTATCGCGGCCAAATCGTTAATTTACCTAAGAAATTCGATTTATTATCGTTGATACTCGACAAGTTATTTGATAGCGAATCGTTTGTTCCCAATCCCCCAGAGTAAATAAAGGAGTAAAACAGGTCACTAGTTGGCAAGAAAAGCCGATGAAAAGAAGACTTAAAAGTTTAGTCGCCATAAAATTATCGCTGAATAGAACGTCGACCAAGAAAGATTGAAGCAAACCAAAAAGAAGAAGAAGTTAGATAATCTTTTTATGTGTATAAAGAATGTCTAAGGAATTAAGGACAAATTGGTGCTGGTTTGGAAAAAAAGCGATGATTAAAAGCAGTCTTTTAATATCAAAGTTCTTTTATTTTGTTCTTAACTTGTAACATAGGTTTTGACTCGTAAATGACTCCAAAGTTGGATCTAAAAAGCCGCTGAAATAAAACGACTTTTCTTGAAAATGTCTTTTGGATCATCGCAACGAGTTTTCATTTGAAATGAAAGAAATAAGAACTTTGAAGTTTATTTCGAGGATATCTTCTTTGGCAACAAGAAAGAGTAAAGTATTTCATTTCATCATGAACTCGAGATGATTTCAAATAATTTCATGAAAAAGGTAGAAAGAAAACGAGCCAGACCGTAATTCCAAATATGGTAGAAAAGAAACTGAAAAGATTCGTCAGAATTGAAACGGAAACGACCAATCTTGATGTTTGAAGTTGTATTCACAATTTTCCCTTTGTTTTTACTCTTAACCAAAAATATTTTTCTAAAAAACTTTTGAATTTTATTGACAAGATCTTTGTGATAAGTGTAGTGGCTTCAAGGTTCAAGTCCACAAAAGGACATGCGATCCACTATATTACTTATCTTCGTCCTTTCCAACTCTCGACCCTTGAAGTTGCTTTTTTATTCAATCTTTTTTACTCCACTCGTATCCAACAGTGATAGAGTGGAAATTTTAATAAAAATATTCAACAATTTCTTGCTTAAGGCATGAAAAATTTTGATATTTATTCATTGTTGAAATATGTAACTAATTAAATAATGTTAGGAATTCAGGTGCAAAATTTGTCGGATAATAATTCAAAAAAATCATCAAACGTCAATTTGTCATGAAAAATGAAAAGCTTTAAGTTTAAAGTTCACCTCAAATTTAGAAACTTCTATGAAACATGAGACTTTATGAACAATGTAAAATAATTGCAGCCTGAAGCTGTTGCTGCAGAAACATTGAAATCAGTTTTAAGTACCAGACATCATTACATCGACATGCAAATTTAAATTGTTGAATCTCCTCAATAATGGCAAAGACCAACAACTTTCATCAACAATAGAGAACATAATAATTCAGACGAGTTTATGAGAGTTTTCTTCTCATAACGTCTCGTGCACCATTAATTTCCAGACTAACAGTTCATTATCGTAGATTTTATTTAGCGACATGCTTTTAAATAAAATAACTTAAAGCCTAATGATGGAAAGATTTTTAAGTAAGTGACATGAAAAGCCTGAAGTTTGGTGAAAAGCGAAAAAGAAAATTGTTGAAATAAATACATTTTAACATCACTTTCAAGGCTTCCGTTGAAAGCGAGCGAAATTTGATGATATTTCGCATTGAAAATGGAGAAATGTTTTCTTGTGTACCGTCTATATTTGCTTAAGGATGAAAATAGGATCTGGAGGGAGTACTCAATGTGTTAATTTCTATTTATACTGCTAGAATGTTAAATATATTAAATTGAATAAATTTTGTTTTTCATGCACGAAAAGCTTCTTTAAAGTGACAAAAATTAAAGCTCTCAACAACTTGATTCCTCCAATGCTTCTTAAAATCTCCCCATTTAGTGTGACGCTGCTTATCACACGAAACGAGCTTTGCCATCGCTTTTATTGAAATGTTTTCTGAAAGGGTTGTAAAGTGTGATAGTTTGTCAAACTATGAAGCTATAAAATGATAAACTTATCATACTTTCTCAGAAGTTTGACATGAATCATCAAATCTATCTTGCTTTAAAAGTTATTTCCACTCAAAATATTTAGTCATACTTCAAAAATAAATCGATAAAATGTACTAAACTCTTGACGTAGTGCAATAACGACGACACCTTTCTTCATTCAAATATTGATTTTGATGGCTATCAGCATTTACATAATCATCATATGTGTGACAAAAGCATACGCCTGACATGACTGTCAACAAGAAACGTGAGAAGGAAGAGCCAAACGAAGCAAATTTGACAAATACTATCGTGTTTCCTACTCGTCAACAACGTTATGAAAATTCTTCTCAAACAAAACTCTTTAATAAATACTTCAATCAAAGTTTCATGCTCGTTTATTGTATCGCGGCTGAAGGTTTAACATAAAGAATCCTTTACATGTAGAGCAGGGAAACGACAAATGGATTGACAGTTTTTTTTACTGTAAATTTTATTCTCCTCAATATTGCTTCTTCAAAAGCTCAGTCATGCAAAATATCGCTCGAAGAAATTGATTTTTCGCTTTCGTTTTTCTTATCTTCCGTTTATAGCCCCCATCCTGGATTCTTTCTTTCTCGTTTTTTTTTTGTTAATGCCACTTATGATTTGATAGAACGATAAATGTTTACGTCATGAATATCTTGTCTTTTATGCTTTTATTTGTTAAAGACTTTAACATGTTTAAAACTTGCTTATTCCATTGTTAGAAAGAAATGCAAGACGGAAAAGAAAGTAAATCGTCTTTTCGATATTAAAAGAATTGTTAACATCGTCATTAAAACAACTTGACATAAGCATAACTTGTCTCTCCTTATACAAACAATGAGGACAATAATGTTTATAGTGAAATAAATTTAAATTACAATGTTGCTACTTTTAATTACTTATGTACACATACAACTTCAATTAGATGTCTAAGGAGGAGCTGGAAGTTTTACGACAGTGAAACAATTTTAATTTGAATTATAAATTTCCTACAGTAATAATTCATCTTTGATGTATCGCGCTACAATGCTAAACAGAAGTCGGGAATGTTGACTAAAGTTGTTAAGAGAAAATGTAATTTAAGTTTCATGAAAATGTAATAAAGAATTTTCCTTCACCACGTTGTGGTTTGATTAAAGTTGTGGCATGAAATAAGCTCAACATGGTGAAAAGCATTTCATATATGTACATTGTACACAATAACACTTGGAATTATTCATCAATGGAAATTAGAGACTATTGAGAAAAGCTAGTAAAGGGTGTAGGCGTTGGAGGAAAAATGACTAAAAGCTTTCAATTTGAAAGCTATGAATGGAATCACATTGGATTGTGTCGACCATGTTATTAAATTCAAGGCAGGAATTTTGTTTCTTTAAGTAACTATTGAATTGTTTATTCTTCATAAAGGAAAAAACTACATTCACGATCTAATGGGTCGATGATTTTACTTTTTTTCTCTCAATCGCCATAAATATCTCAAAAGAAAAGAAATAAAAATTGGTTGCACATCGACTTGGGAATTACTTTTACCGCAGGACTTTTATCCATTTTCACTTCTCGAGTCGAGAATATAAAATAATTTCCGCTCGAAGCTTTCCAGGGAAGAAAAGCTAAAGAATGTTACAATGAACCTTGAAGAGTTTAGAAACGAACAACGAGCGTCGTATTAAAAAACACTTCGAAACATTCGTCTTAACCTTCTAGGAAAATGTTGAATTATAAGAATTGATGACTAATGAATAGATCGTTTTAACGCAAAAATAATTAATTAATGGTGATTACGGTAGCTCGTTACATTCCTTCGACTAATCATTGTATTTACGTACAAACAAATAAGTTTACGCTTAATTGGACTCATTCAGCGATGGGAACAACACAAACTGCCACTTTGTTTTCTTCACTGCTTCACCCCATGGTGATTGAGAAATATTTTGTTAACAGACATCGCAAGATTATTAGAAATCTATGACTTAATGCTTTCTTCAATATTTTACTTAAAATACTTTAATCTAATTAGTAATAATCTCTAAGATCTAATTAATACTTAAGGTGTCTCTTTTAGCTACGACACGATGATTACCCATATGAAAAGTTGGATTAAATGTTAAGCAGCTTTCTTTTTGCTTAAGAAACTTCAATCATACACAACGTAGCATGTTATAAAGAATTTATATCTTTATGAGGATGGCGCAAATATTCAACTTACGATCCGTTCATGAATTATTTCACCAAGAATGAATGAATACCTAATTTAATTAGCTATCGAACTTTAATCATTGCTTTTCAACAACAGTTTTAAGCTGATTAAGTTTTCATTTCTTCCAACCCTTTTATTTATTTCTATATTTAGTTACAAATTAATTCAAGTAATGCTTGATTTGGTTTCCATCGTGAACTTCTATTAATATATAATTGCAAAGGAATACAATCATAATGAATATTTCAATCAAAATGTAAAAATTTAATGTGAAAGCTTACAAGCAACTGCATTTGAAGGAAAATGTCATAAAAAATATAAAAAATTATACAGAAATGAAAAACAACATGAAATTCAAGTAGAGCATGTTTTGTGCCATCATAAAATTATACAACACACTAATGTTCTTTATGTCAATTAGAATATGTGACGCTTACATGCATTCCATTTCACTAGGAAGGTGAAATAAATTTCGAAACAAGTTGATATTGATTTTAAAGATTCATCGTCAACATTCATTCAATGTAATGTTCTCCATAAATATGAATATCTATCGCAGTAAATTCATAAGTTTAGTTATATCAAAGCATCATGTGACATGTTTTGAATATATTTGCTTACAAGTTTGCTTCGATTAACTATTAATTCTCAAATCATTGAATTTATTCAAGTTGTAAGTTGTCATGAACGTATATTGTTGATGCTAAAAGAATAAATAACGTGCTTTACAATCCTTGCATTGTGCTGCACATTGACAATTTATAGCACTTTAAATCATCATAACGATAAGCTTTTTCAAGATTCATCCTTGACCTCTTAAGTTCCTTTTCTTATCCTGTATCATATTGTTGCATGCCGCATTAAGCTTTTCACATCCTTTAAGCATTATGCATATATAAAAGGATTTATACAATTTTTCTTGAATATTTAAGCGCCTTTTTATTCACAATCACGACTGGGAAAATCTTTTTTACGCTTCATAAACTTTCCCAATTCACTCCAATTTTTTTTCATTCGTTTACCCAAGACCTCAATCTGAATGAATATTCGCTTTCCATTAATCAATTTTCATTTGACTTTGGTTTCGAATTAATTTGAAGCACCGTACCACAAAGCAGAAAAGATCATGTAGCATGAAAAATTGTTGTGCATAAATAAGAAAAAAAATTCATTCCATCCAATCTTGAAATTATTATGGAAAATATGATTTGTTTTTCCATCAAATATAACCGCAAGATGAATAAGATTCATTTCTTTCGAAATAATTCATCGCACATGAAATCATTCTCACGTCTTATTTGAGTTTCTTTCTGGTACTAAAATGGAATTCAAGCATAAGGTTTTCGCTCACTTTAACAATCGCTTAGCATAATTTTTACCTGTTTGATGATGGTGAAGTTTTTCTTAATATTTTCTAAATTTAAAGAAAAACAAAAAAGCTTGCCAGGCGAAACTTCTCTTCTGTGCTCGAAATTTTGTTACTAATGTATATTATTATAATTTACTTTTAATGTAAATTGTTTTAATGTTTATTTTATATCATCTTTCAGTTAAATTTTTAATTTTTTTTTAATAAAAACTTTTGCTTCCTTTCACATTGTATCGATTTTTTTACCACAACCACAAAGTGAAGCTTTGACTCGTCTCTCGTTTATTTATTTTGTTTTTCTATAAGTTGAAACTCTCGAGTTTCTAACACTGAAAAAATATAATTAATTACTGGTAATGCTTATGCCCGCTATGGTATTTTATGCATCGATTATTTACCCACATGATTCATTTTGAAGTCATGCAAATCGCCCCCATAACTCTGAAGAATGTACACGATAATTATTCCATTTTATGGAAGCTTTTAAATATTTTGTTCTCTCTTTAACTTAGCAATTTTCCATGTTTATCGATCACTAAATTGAGATTTTCATTTGTCTTTACTTTCACTGGTTGAGCGTTACGAAAGGGGCAACTTTTCATTCTATTTATTTATTTCACAAGTAAATATTGTTTCAATAAAGCCAATAGCAACACAGGCGAGTCAAGTAAGTTTCGATAATTTTTATGACTTAATTGAACTTAATTGTCAATTGATTAACTTTTTGAACTCCAGCTTAGTTCGATGACTTCATCGACCGACAACTTCAAGTATCTAAGCTGACTTCTTCTTCAATGATAGAAAAGTTAAAGCTTTTCTTTATAATAACTTTTCACACAATAGAAGGATTCACATGAATTTAAAGCTGGTTGATTTCTACCAATGATCTAACGCTGTTGCAATCTCGAATGAAACTAAAACGCATACGATCTAAAGACTGTAGATTCGATGTATTAACGACACTTCGTATCTCTACTACAGCGCATGACATTCAATTCGCCTCGTGTTTTGTCTCTGTGACAACCGATACTTCCGAAATCAATGACGATGACGATGACAATGATGATGATGATCCAGTTGAGGAATGAAAAAGAATCATTTCAAATATGTGCTTGTTCAAACAAAGTCAAGGATACTTCAAAATGTTCTCTAAAGTGACTAATTTTGAACGATAAAGAAAAATATTTTGATTTTCTTTTAAATTGTCATAAATGAAAACTTTAACAAAATTTCTATTGTTCCTAGGAAATTAATAGCATTAGTTATAATTCAAATCTAACCACATGATAAAGATTACACAATTTCATATCGATTGAGGATTATTTTGTCATTGACATCTGTGACAATGCCTTGGAAATTTTCATATAAAACAATGTTAAATGTTTATTCATTCATATACAGCAGAGAAAGGTTCATGTCCCCTTTCGAGGCTCGATTTTCAAAAGCTCCAGCACTTTGCTACCGTCTCAATGCATTAAATTTTATCACATTTGTAATAAAAAGCTCAGGAAATAAAAATGCTTGTAAAAATGAGTTCCGTTATAGGCATAAAACGAAGTCATGGAAAATTATAAGCTCTTGTCAAACCGAAACCAAAACCTTTTTAAATTTATGCCTTATAAATTAAATATGCAAAGAAAAATGGTAAATAAATTAATTAATTTTCCTAATGATAAGTGGAAAGTAAACAACACTACGAGTGACGAGTGACTTAAAAAAGTTATAAATTTAAGGAACTGAAAACAAACAGTAAATATCGTTTCGATTGTTTATGCGCATATCAATATTATTACTCTAAAGCAGCTGTAGCATTCAGGAAAACTTATTCTTGATATATGTCGACATATCTTTCTATTCGAGGTTCCGCAAAAATCATGAAGCTTCCAGTTTGAATGTTAAATGAAGTCATAAGAACAATTCGTCACGCGCTCAGCATGATCTTCATACCAATAAACAAAGATATAAAACAACCTATTTTAGTGTCGAGTGGAAAACTCCTAATTAGATTTCTTGACGTCAGTCTGAAGGTGAGAAAATAATAAACAATGAAACTGAGACACAAAACTTCTAAACACTTCCCATTTTAATTTGCAGATTCACATCAATATACGCGTTAATTGATTTGGAGTTTCTCTTTAAAATCTCGCAATTATTATTCCTATGTAAATGGAGAAGCTAACGACCTTTCCATACACTACTCATTTAAGTTCCTTTCTGTCCACAATTGAAATCAATAAACCATTGTGATCGATATTTATTTATGAAAAGAAAACAGATGAAAAACAAGTATCGCGAAAAGAATTCTCCCGCATGACCTTTAAATTCTTTTCGACAATTTCAGAAAACTTTTTGGTATTTTTTTTGCAAAAAAAAGGAATAAAATATTTCTTAAACACATGCACACATTTTTATACACACACACACACACACACACACACACACACACACAAATGATGTGGATATCGTACAGTAATATCAGAAACTCGAAGTCTTTTCTTCTCTCTTCTGTTCATCACTTACCATTCGTGGTACAACCGGATTCTTCTACTCCAACGATGTGTTGTTGCTTTGTTTTTGTTTCGATTTTATTTGATGAAAACTAATTGGCATTCGAATGAAAAATGTGGGCATTCCGCTTTTTTTTTCTTCTCTCTTATGATGTTTGATAACTGGAGCTGATTTCACATGAAGCAATGAGTGGGATATGCGATTGAACGAGATATTATTTGCAACTCGTTAGTGCTAAGCACTCACTACAAAACGATTTTCACTTCACAACGTTTACAGTTTCACTTCGTTAATAGTAGAAATAATCATAATCATAAATAAGCTTTGCACTCTGAATCTTATTGTGTTTATAATCTGGAAATTATTGAAATATGTAGTCGATAAGACAATGAGAGTGGCAACGCGTGTGTACAATTGTCTATATCAATAATCAGATTGTCAAGGTTGTCTGCTGCTTCTGGCTTTCTAAATACAAGAATTTTTTTTATATTTTGTTTGTTTTTCTTCTGGTTGTATTTATTCACACGATGGCTTGTCTCGCGCGATCTGTTTCTGTTATAGGCTCGTGATCACGATAGATTTAAAGCATTTCTAGTATCGCCAAGAGGATTACTAGAAAAACGAGAAAGAAGTCATGTTTCAAGAAGGCACATTCCTCAAATCAACTGTTGGTGTCAGAAACAGGCTGTAACGCAAGTTATCGACTGACGACGGCGACTACACAATAAATATTTCTTCTTAACGTCTTCAAAAATAATTTTCTTCTATTTTTTTCTGTTTTCTTTTTGTGTGCTCGTTTCTCGTGCTTTTTGTTTTTGTCACCGTGCGGCACACAATTTCGCAGTTCTGAGAAGTTTCTATTAAATTAAATATTAATTATCGTACATCACAAAATGTGCGTGCGTGCGAGCGAAAATTCAATTAGAATCTCAGAATTTCTGTGGCTAAATTAGCACTTTCACGCATAAAAAAATAACACACAAAGATTTTAATTAATTTTGTGATCTTTTTTTCTTCTTTTTCCACTTTTTTTTATCTTCTTCTTTATTTCTCTTTTGTAAAACGATGCACTTTCCTTCGTTTAATCTTTCGCCCGAGAATATGCGAGTAAGTTTTGCAATGCCTGACCTCAAATGAAATATAAACTCATTAGGCGCACGTTGAGTTGCCTTTTATTTGAACCAACATCGAAGTGAATGTAGAATAAAAAGTTTTCAGCTATAAAATTGACTTTTCTTATCAGCTTTTCACTATTTGTTGAGCTCATAAGAAATAAAAGTTTATAGTTTGTTCTTGAAAATTTACACACTTTCAATAACACTTTCGTAAGAATCCGACTTTAATCAGTTTATCGTTTAAAAGTTTTTCACTCGTGAATTGTTTTGCCTTCAACTGCCGTCAAAAAAGCGTTTTTTATAAGCGCATTCAAAGCAGTCACAATGGTAATTGTATAGATTAATTTAATTAATTTTGTATCGTTCTTTTTTTTTGGAGCAGGCCACAAACGTTGATAATGTGACTACGCCAAACCGAATTGTCGACTGACGAGCGGATGAATTGTGTTTGTTATTTTTCACTCAGCTCTTGATTATGCGATTGTGGTGGTTATAAGCTCTTCGATGTGTTCCCCGCAAGATGATATTGCCTGCATACATTCATGCACACGACATACATTTGTGATGTTATTTTATTATTTTTATTATTTTTCTTGAAAAACAAATAATTGATAAGATCGACCTGATGATTTGAGATGACCGAAAGTCAATAAACAGTTTTTCTTCTTCTTCTACGATTAAATATTTTCGGTCTTCAAAAGAAGTTCCCACTAACAAAGTCATTGGGTTTAACTTGCAATGACTTGAAGATAACAATTAAAGATATGTTATCATTTCCTAAGACCACTAAGCCAATGTTATTGCTTCTCCAATCACATCAATAAATGACGTCATCATTCAATTTTTAACAAAACTATTAAGTCTCCCTCGAATGAGATAGCAACAAAATTGAACACTTAAACAGAACTTGAAGAGGCTCGTAATCTACGAAAGCAAAGTTTTTTATAATCAATTTGAAGGATTTACAGCAAATAATTACGTAGTTGGATGAAGGTTTGAAAGTATTTGTTGTTTGATAAGATAGAACTCGTTTTTGAGAGTTTTTTTCTTGTTCTACTATATTAAAATTAATGCTAATATATGTGGCAACACTCGCACATACACACAACTTCTAACACAGCAGTGATATTCAGATTCTGGTACATTTGAGAACAAGTAATAAATGATAAATAAAAAGAATGAATTATTCTCCAATACAGATGGAATTAAAGGCGAGATCGTGGTGATCGCGAAAAACGATCTGTAGTGTCACTTCTTGACATCTCAGAAACAAATCAAGGTTTAGCTGGCGCTTAATTCGACATCAAGAGAGAAAAAAAAGCAATTTATCGAGTTTGTGGTTTTGTTGGTTGAATGTTTTACTGCTTATGACATGATCCGCTATCTATTATTAATTATTATAATGGAGAAACAACGATCTACAATGTTGATACTTATGTATAGAGACCATCGACGCCAATGATTTGTTCTGATTTATAATATCGCGAATTGCTTTCGAAACAATTTGTAAAACAAGTCTCGAACAAATTATTACTTCTTTATCATTTCGAAAAGGGTCAATGAACTTGAACAACAGAAAATCATGATAAATAATGTTTTTATTATTATTTGTGTGACTTGCACTTGCACCGTCAATCACAGACGAATGGAAAATTAAATTAAATTAGCCTCGTTACATAAGTCGAGATGAGGTTGAACATTGTTGAAGTTTCAGTTGCTTTGTATCTATAACCATTGCCGTTCATCTTATTTCACGGTTATCAAAGCATTTTAATATTAAAGTGTTCGTCGTGCGTCAAAACTTTTAGCGTTGCTTTGCAAATAACTTAATTGACCAACAAACAAAGACAATTAAGACTTTTTAAAATCATTTCCACATCATTCATTGCAATGTCACATCAGAGCGTTTATTAAAGTGCATCAGGCAAAGTCGTAAAGTGAAACTTTACGAGCATGCTTACCTTACACAAGCTAATTTTCTGTGTTCACATGTTACAAACTTTTAACATTGTTTAATAAAAAGCTTTTTAAATTTCTATTACATTACTCATGGTTACTTCGCAACGAATGATATAATTTCAATTAACTTTTAATGCTTGTTTCGAGTAGTTAAAAGGTCGTAGCATCATCAATTTTGACAATCTTTTTTGTGTTCTTTACATCGTCAAAGTCTTTGTTTTAATTTGATATGAAAATGAACAATGTTGAGTAAATAAAATTAAAAGGGTTTTTTTTTCGCAAAGCTTCTTCTCGTATTTCACACAAATTATGAATTGTGTTAACGAAACTTTAAGTGGTGCTAAAAAACACCAAAGTTAGCACACATATTCACTTAAAATGCTGATATCTCTCGACTATATCAAGTACATCGATAAGACGATTTTGTTGGTATTTTTCCGACTCTGATGTTTCTTTTTATTTTACTCCTATTAGCATCTGCGATAAAAGATTAAATTAAACAATGGTTTCGTTTCCACGTAATCCCCACCGACCGTCAATCTAGACGTTTTCGACGGAAACTTATCTCGAAAACTTAAATCAATTGGGAAACTACCACACAATTCAATTCATTTTGAGTAAAGTGATGGGAAATTTCCTTGATAATTGCTAGCAAAGCTTTTAATTAAAAGTTCTTGAAGTCGTTTAAAGAAAATAGAAGAATCAATAATGAAATGACAGAGAAAAACCCATTTTCATTTGTATTTAGTCTGAGTTTAGCTATAAATAATTTCCAATTGTTTTCTTCCATTGCATTTGTCATAATAATAAACAATGCGGGAACAAAAGCCATTAATCGAAGGAAATTTCTTTTTTCAGCTGTTGCTCATTCAATTGCGATGTTCGTTTTCATTTTCCTGAGTTCTCTTTTGTGAAAATTGCACACGGAATTTATACTTCGTTAACTCTTCTTTCAGTGAATATCAAAGTAGAAAATGTTTGTATTAATAAATGGTTAAAAGAAAATTATCTGTCTAGGAAGTTGTTTCAGAAAAGATATCCTTGACCAGATTTAGATTTCTATTTGAAATGTTGTCGGAGAATATATATTTTCATTCCTCGACTGGATCGTCATCATCATCGTCATCATTTTCATCAGTATCAGTTGTCACATAGACAAAACACGAAGCGAATTGAAAGTCATGCGCTTAAACAAAGACACGAAGTGTTTAATATTTTTCTCCATACTATGGAAGTTCATTGAGTTGACTGAATTTTAGTTTTATTTGAGAGTCGAAAAGCTTCAGATTATAATTTAAAATCTTTGTGACCATTTTTCATGTCGTAAATTTCTTTATTTGCTTTGGAGTAACATGAACATCTTCGGTTACTTGTAACAACAGAAAATTGAAATCTTGAAAGAATCAGTACACGATATCAATATAAATATTGAAAGAGTTAATAAGTTAATAACAAATTAGCACTTGAGATTAATTGGCTTGTAAATACCAAAGAAACAATATTGAACTAGACAAGTTAAACACGATGTCGACGTATCATATCATCATAAACATTGTTTTTTTCAATCATCAATTCATCATTTCATTTTGATATAGCTTTTTCATTGTACTAAGAACAACATACTGATGAGTTTGAAATTCAAGATTGAAAAGAAAAGTTTCTTTTAACGTTTTAACAAGAAAATTTTAGGCAGCTTAATAATAGAAGTTTGAACATCGTTTCAAGTAATCCAATCTTTCTAATTTTAGCTAAGAATAATCTTGTTAAATATTCAAAAAGATGCTTTGCAAGATTTTATGAGTTTCTAAAATGTAATATTTTGGAGAAATTATGAGATGGAATAATGCAAACGTCGCGCTTCAATACCCATGCGAAATTAAATCACAATTTTTATATTTATGAAAGGTAAAGAAAGCATCAATTAGGAACTGATTTTCTCTCGTCATTTCTGGCGTATGATGTGACCTTTCGCTAGAAGATAAATAATCAGACGCTGTCTAAATACGTGTTGAGTCTGAATTTATTGACATTCTTACAGCGTTCATTTTTGGCATGCCGCTAAGGCCGGAAAAAGAAGAAAAGCACGAATGAAACGTGTTCGCTAATACTGCACTAAACACAAACAACAACAGCAACATGTAATTAGAAAACATTTTCAAACACCCAAATGTCGAATGTCACGTAGCAATGATAATCATCCGATCCCAACAGCATATTTATGCGTTTCCTTGGTCACAGTTTAATTAAATGCGAATGAAAAATATCTATCTGACTCTGGGTAGAGTAATTTGTTCATAGGCATATAAAAGATCTGTTTAACTGGCCATTTTATATTCGATACATATCGAAATGTCATGAAAAGGTGAAAGGTGAAATATTTTTATTAAGAAGGATACAATTATGAATCATAAGTCCGACTCTAAGCGACCCAAGCCAATTTGGTCCCCTACAATTATGACATTTATAAATCTGTTTAGGATTATTAATCCTAATTATGAACATCGATAAAAAACTGTTTCCGAAAATTATATATTTATCAAAGCTGTAAAGTAGTCTAATTAAGTTTTCAAACCGTTCAATGTCCCTTCAATTAAATTTTCGAAGTTAAGTGAAAGCTTATGCAAATGAATAATTAATTAATTATTAAATTTTTACGACCCACATATGACAAATTCATATGTTAATAACAAATTGATTTTTTGATTTAAATACATAAACTGCTTAAAAGCTTATTGTGATGTTATGAGTTATGAAAATACAAAATGAAATGGAAAAGGTATTTGAATAAAAAACATCCTTTGGCATTTCTCTTTGTGTTAGCAATTGAAATGTTTTTATGTGATTTCGACTCACGCATTGACGTAAGTGAATGAAATTGATCTTTATGAAATCAATGAATTGAAGAATCTCTCAATTGTCTTTCCAATAAATCATCTGAGAAACAACATAGGGTAGTTGGCTAGTAGTGCACCACCTCGAAATCGTCGTTAGTAGTGCACCACTACTTTCGAACTTAATTTTCTCAGCTATTTTTTATTATTTATGGCTTAGAACTTTGTAGAGAGGTAGAGCATAGTCCAAAGTAGCTTTCTACAAAGTTCTAAGCCATAAATAATAAAAAATAGCTGAGAAAATTAAGTTCGAAAGTAGTGGTGCACTACTAACGACGATTTCGAGGTGGTGCACTACTAGCCAACTACCCTATAAACGTTGAAGCGTCTTTTCTATCATTTTGAATGCAACAGCGAGAAAAGAAGGATTTAAATGTGATCAAGAAATTCTATTAAGTAGTTGCCATGAAGAATTTTTTATGAAACAAAAGCTTTTCAATATCAAATGCAATTTAAATCAGAGCAAAGTTCTGGAAAGAAAACTTTTGAGAAAATCTTTCGAAACGTGAAGAAGCTGAAACGAAGTTGCTGCAAGCAATTTACATTCGCTGAGAGTGGAAACAGAAATTTATTTTGTTTGTTCGATAAATTCAATTTGATAAATAAATTGAAAACTGATGTTTTTCTTTCTCCATAATCATTAAAATGTGATTGATTTTCATTCCGTAATCTTGAATGTGTAGTTTTGGTTTGAAGCACGAAAAATAATTGATTCGGTTTCATGTAAAGTATGTCATCAGCAAGTTGCATAAGCTGGATTTTAATATGTAAGGAAAATTATTTTCCTTTCATTTCATTCAAATACACATTTTCCTGTCCCTAATGTTTCGTTCATTTATTGCACAAGTTGCAGGATTTTCATATGATGACTTTAACTTTAGCAACACTTGTTACAAGCACTTATTTGACAATGAAAATACAGAACAAAGAACTTAGAAAAATTATATTTATTTCCTCAGATAAAAGAGATTAAAAGATACAAATGACTGCTTCATAGATCGTTCCCAAAGGCTGTGCGATAATAGAGACGCTCTGGAATACTTTAAGAAAAAAGCTCTCGAAAAAGCTTCTGTTATAAATAGCAAAAAGAAGCCTTAATCTCCCGTTTATCTGCGATTTTGCCTTTGAGGCCTAATTGTAAATATATTTCTGGTATACTTACCATTGCTTTTGTTCGCTTAGATTTTGTTTTGTTCCTTTTATTCTTGCTAAATTTATTATATTTTAAGGTGAAATGTTGAGAATTCTTTTTTTTCTTAGAAACCACAGCGAGAACTCATAGAAGCCTTTTAAAAGTTTCTGTTTTTTTCGTTTTTGACAAAATTTTCCATAAAAAGAACAGAGAAAAATGTCAATATCCGTTTTCAGAATTTAATCAACAGGCATACACAGTTTTATTTTGTGAAAAATTCATAATACATTCTCGTACATATTTTCCTTCAATCTCTTCGTCATCCTTAATGATGTCGTTTGCTTTATTGATTACGAATCGCTCTACACCATTGCAATATTAAGTTGGTACATCAAGAAGAAAAATTTACTTACCTAGTCATAATATCAGGAGTGGAGACATGCTGTGAGCAAGCGAATATTATCAATTTCCGCATTATCTTCATTTTTCACCTTCTTCGTAGGAAGATTCATGAATTATGCAGGATTTAAAATCGATATTTTCATGATAAATGTTATTTGAGATATTTTTGAGCAAGGCTCTAAAGAGTTTTGATGAATTATTACTATGAGAACGAATTGCTAAAAGTTCAAACTGTTTTTCACCCTGCTAAGATATTTCAATAAATTCAAACCCCTACGTGAAAATTTCTAACCACCATGTAACAGCATTCAGAATATTTTCAAGCAGCGTCAAATCATTACTCTGAATATCATCGTCAAATATAATTTACTTGAAGCAGATTCGTAGAAGTTGATTGATGATGAAGCGGAATTTATTTATTTTGCACAATCACACTGATATCTTAAGTGAAAATGGAATCAGAGACAGATGTAAAGATTCGCTTATCGACATCATCAGACGGAAGAAAAAATTCTTCATACTTCAAATGCTTAAGAATTCAACCGTTTTTTGGTAATACTTAGATCGAAATGAGGAATTAATTTATTTTTCACCAACAATTATGATTGTGGAAAGATTGAAATATTTGATTATTTTTTAACAAACAGTTTGCAAAAGAAATAACACAACTCAGATTTATTAAAATATTATGATTTTAATGATGATGAAAATAATACAAAAAACATCGATATCAAATTTCTTTAAAACGTTTAAAAGTTATTATTGGAACGAATGTAGCAATTTTTTTAACATAAAATAAAGTCAACAGAAAACCAAATTGTGGTTTTTTAACTTTTCTTTGAATATTTTCATTGCTGTACTCAAATTATTAATACAAGCCAAACTCATTATTTACTCACTGTTTCAAAAAACCTTAGTCATTTTTTACTGTATGTTTAACCTCAAGAGAATTTAAAAGTTTTATGTTCACACAAATTTCTTAAAAGAATCTTCAAACTTTGATTAAAAATAATTTCATGAAAATATTTAACGACCTATGGAAATTTAAACATATTTACAGTCTCTTTGAATTGGCATTAAGAATATAAACCTTCTATATACCGTCATAACAAAAAAGTAATTTGTAAGAAATATTATTCAATTCACAAATTGTCGTGTTGTTACAGTGAAGAAAAATATTCAAACAGCGATTTAGTACTATAATTATTTAGCGGTATTCAAAAATGGTAAATTGAGCATTAATTTCCTTATATTTCAAAAGATTTTCACTTAAAACCGATTTGTAACCTCATCAAAAAAAATTGCAAAATCATCGAATCTAACATTATTTCTATTTTTGATTTCAGGCTCGTCGATATGATTCAAGAACTACAATCTTCTCTCCAGAAGGTCGTCTTTACCAAGTTGAGTATGCGATGGAAGCTATTTCGCATGCTGGAACTTGTTTAGGAATTCTTGCAAAGGACGGAATCTTATTGGCAGCTGAACGTAGAAATATCAACAAGCTTCTCGACAATTGTATCTTTTCTGAAAAGATTTACAGATTGAACGAAGACATGGTCTGTTCAGTTGCTGGAATAACATCAGATGCTAACGTTCTCACAAATGAATTACGAATCATCGCTCAACGTTATCAATTGCAATACGATGAACCAATTCCAGTTGAGCAGTTAGTGTCAACTTTGTGTGATGTGAAACAAGCTTACACTCAATATGGTGGAAAACGTCCATTTGGTGTTTCAATCTTATATATGGGATGGGACAAGCATTATGGATATCAGTTGTACCAATCAGATCCAAGTGGAAATTACAGTGGCTGGAAAGCAACTTGTATCGGAAATAATGCGGCAGTAAGTTTAATAATCCGCAAATCTATAATTTAAAATAACATAACTTTTATTTTCAGGCAGCCGTGTCCGTCTTAAAACAAGAATTAAATGAAACTCCAATTACATTGGCACAAGCTGAAGATTTGGCCATAAAAGTTCTCAGTAAAACTCTCGACATGACTAAATTAACTTCAGAAAAGATTGAAATGTCGACTCTTACACGTGATGAAAAACAAACAAAAATCAAAGTTCTCACTAATAAGGAAGTTGATGGTTTGATTTCCAAGTATGAGAAGATTCAAGCTGAGGAGGAAGCTGCAAAGAAAGAAAAACTTGCTCAGCAACAGCAAAAATCTTAAATTTTTGGTTCAGGAATCTTTTTTTCTTTTTTTGTTTTAAAATTCAAATTCAATAAAACATTATAAATCACTCAACACTGTATTTAAATATTGTACAAATAATGTCGGTGCCTTAACGAGATCGCCTGCAGTGTCTAAATGTTGTTTGCTGTAGTTGAGGTATTGTCGTCGCATGCGATTGAGTTGACTTGCGTTGATATCTGAAGAAATGCTTACAGTTTCAGTTGAGTCTTTTACTTTAACTGATCCAATGCTGCCGAGTTTTCTGGCAGCTGTGATTTCAGTGACAATGTCTTGCGTTATTCTGTCGAGTTCGAATAAATAATTTGTTGATTGTGTTGGAGGATTTTGAGTCGATTGGTTAGCACTTGGAGGTTTTTTCTCGTAAATTGCATTATAAATATCTTCAAAAGGCAGTTGATCATCAGGTGTCACTGCAAATAATGGCGAATCCCATCGATTTGTTGATATTGGCTCCTCAAATCTCATCCAAAGAGCGTCAAAAATGTCGCGAACATATACTTCGTTTTTATCTTTACGATTTTCATTGAACTCCCATGACTTCTCTCTTGTCACAGCACAATGAATTGTGCACTGAGTGGATCTAAAAAACCAAAACATTGAATTTTTGTAGATAATTGAAAATTAACTCATTTCAACAACTAACCTGGCTGATTTACTTGCACAATAAATTTCATACCGGTATCCTTTAATATAGTTTCCTCCGTCAATTATTACTAGATCGTTTTTATTTAATTTCCTTAAACTATTCGATTTTAAGTCAGCTCGAATCATTTTTTCCTTTGAAGAGTTTTCATAAACTTCGTTTTTTGATATTTCAGAATTTTTAATTATTTCATTTTCACTAACGATGTGTACTACTTTTCCTTTGGATGTTTCAAAGAACTCTTTGAGTTCCTGAGAACGAGATGATTTGCCACTTGAAGGACATCCTACCATAATTATTAAAGGCATTTTATGTTCTATCTCAAAAGATCTTTTTAGAAATAGTCAAATTGTTTTCTGAACGTACTCATACGGATTAAACTGATGTCAACAAAGTCTCACTAAAACGATATGATTTGATGTGAAATATCGAAAGAGTCGTGAAATTTTCAATAAAATCAGTTTTACGCAATCTTTACGATGGCTTATGATTTGCAAAAGGAATCAGATGTTAAGGAATACATCGAAAAGCTAGGAATTGAATATAGATTTGGATGTTACAGTGAAAAGAAGCCAGATGGTAAGATAAAACATTTTACAACCAAAATGAGCAATCATGAGTTTTGTATGAAATAACTTTTTCCCTTTTAGTATGTCATTTGCTCGGTGATTATCTTGAAAGTATAAAGAAAGATTTCGAGAAAGCATCAAAAGTTTATAGATCAAACTGCGACGACTACGGTTATGGAAAGAGTTGTCTGAAATTTGGTCATTACAGTTTTCTAGGTAAAGGCAAATCATCAGCAAATGAAAAAGGCGATCCTAAACAAGCATTCAAATATTACGAAAGAGGATGTGATTTAAAAGATCCTGAAAGTTGTCTTCATTCCGGTCTCCTATTGGTAAGCAAATCGTTGTCGTCTTCAATTGAACGTGATGTGAAAAAAGGATTCGAATTGCTGACAAAAGCCTGTAAGATGGATAATGCAAACGCTTGTTTCTATCTTTCTGGAATGTACATTTCTGGTGTTCCGAAAAAGGATATTAAACCTGATTCAAAACCGACTGATCCCAGTGACTTCATCGTACAAAAAGACATGAAAAAAGCTTTCGAGTTTGCAACGAGAGCTTGCGATATGAACAACATGTATGCTTGTGCAAATCTTTCTCAAATGTATCAAAGAGGTGATGGAACAGAAAAGAATGAACAAAAGGCTGCCGACCTTAAGAAAAAAGCTCTGGGAATGCAAGATGAGATTAAAAAACAACAAAGAGAGTTAAAATTCCAACAAGGAATCGGCACATAAAATTCTTAAATCAAAAATCCAGGAAAATGTTTTAGCAATTGAATGTAATTAAAATTATAATAAAAGCTTTATTCAAATTCAAAATAATTCAACCTTGAGTTCTTACAAATGCACTCTCGTAATTAACCCAGTCTGGAATTTTAGAATTTTTCAGATAATTCTCTCGAGTTACTGTGAAACTTGAAGATGTGATTAATTCAGTTGATGAATAAATCGATCCACCAAGCCAAGCAGTAAAGTTGGGCTTGGATGGTGCTGAGTGGAATTTAACTTCTTGAATGAATAGCCGATTTTTGTAATAATCCGATTCAATGAGTTTCGTAAGCTCAGCTTTTAATCTCGCTGTCATTCCAAGGGCACTTGCAGTTCCACCAATCAACAGAATATTCTCAGCAAGAACCTTTCTCGTGTCTACGGGACAGTTGAGAATTGCATCGAGAATTATGTACGGCAATCCAAGACGATCATTATCTTTTGGGAACAAAACTTCAAAAGCAACTTCTCGAAGTTGTCCTGGAACTTTAATGACATCATTTCCATCGACAGGATATTCTAAATCGGGACAAGGTTGAATTTCTTCTTTCGATTTGAAACTCAAAGCTCTTGACTGCTTTGTAACAAAGCAAGTTCGAACTTTAATATCTTCAATAACTGCATCAGTTAAAATTTCTTCTTTGACGCCATTCAAAATGAGTTCAGCTTTGATTTTATCGTGAACAGCTTCAGATCCCAATGGTTGTGCTTGCCATGCACTTAAAACTTGAACACCGCTATATACGGGAATGACAATTGTTTCCTTGAATCCCAAGTCTACGACGACTGCATTCTCAACAGCCAACGTAGCAGTTGCAACGAGATGTGTAGGAAGAAACAAAACAGACGATACTTCAAAATGATAAAACAGAACTTTAGCGATGCATTCTCGAATGACTGTTGGTGTTAAAACTGATTCTACGATGGAAACTTTACGATCTTTTGGACTTGCAAGAAGATATCTAAAATTGTAAGTGTTTTAATAAAAAAAATTCGATCAATTAATGACGACGATGACTCACTTGAAAAATATTTTAGTAAAAAACGCTGCTGTTTGATCATATAAGCTAATATATGATTTCTTGAGAATGTCAGAAATCGATCGAATCTCTGTTGATATAATAAATCTTGGATGAGCTTCTCCACAGAATCCAATTCTAAATTAACAGAAATTGTAAACAAATGAAAAATATTTAGTGGAAATTAAGAAAAAGTTTGACAGCGAATTGGTTGATTGAAACACTTACTTTGTGTAAACAGATCCTATTTCCAAGACTATTGCTGGTTTTTCTTGGAAAACAGTTTCAAATATCGGCATGTTTAATGATTGAAAAAATGTTTTCTTCTGTAAGTTTCTCACTAAATCAATGTCATTATAGCGAAGTTGAGCCAACGTAGAAATTTGGACAATCAGACATATTTGCACTTCCCTTATTTTCTTCGAAAATTTTGTTATATATAAAATTGAGTTTCATAAACTTCTCTTAAAATTTAATCGCATATTAAGCCCAATAGTAGCTGTAATTTAATTGAATCAGCAGTTCAAACTCATTCCCAAAATACAGCTAAGAATATTGTGTGGATTCATTATGATTTAAAGATATAAATTGTGTGTTAAAAATTTTGCATTTTTTTCGTGTGAAGTGAAATCTCGAGACAAATGAATTCGAGAAGGTTTGTGCATTATAAATTATGCTAATTAGATTCTAATAGGACAAAGCATCACAATCAGAATCGTTGACTAAAATGTGAAATAATGATTAAAAAAATGTGCATGAAAGTAAAGCAACAACAAAACACAAAAAAATTGTCTCTCAAATATTTTCATTACTTGACAATTCTGTGCAGTTATTTAATTATCAAAATATTTAATTACATTGTTATCTCATATTACATGCTAAGTCTCATGTTAAGTAATTTCTTGATATTTTCTGTTGCAGTCGCTACCCAATTTGACCTATTTTCTCATCTTCTCATCTCCAGTCGTCCTTCACGAAACTTCGACCCCAATTAAAAGAATTTGCAAATTTATACTCTTAATCAGTTATATTATTCTCTTCTGATAAGATATCGCTGCTCTTCGTCGCTTAAATTTCATCACAAATGACCAGATTGTAGTGTTGCTAACGTCAAGTTTGACGAGACAACGAGGAAAGTTTGAGAAGAAAATTGTTCTCTCTCTTTCTCTCTCCCTCATTTTATCATTCTATCTCTGTTTCTCAAGGTAATCGGAGAATCTATGAGTCGCGATATTGTAAAATAATTCTGAGATTGAAGGCCAAAGTCGGATGTGTGCAACAGCTGCTGGATGTTCTTTGCAGCATAGATTTCTCTTCTTTCTTACTTCGCGTTCCTCTTTTACATTTTTTTTCGGATCTCCCTTAAGCATTTAATACAATACAATGCAAATGTTGTTTCTTTGTGATCTATTTTATACTTTTTACTTTTTAAATTCAGTTTACATTATAAAAATAGTGAAACAAGCACACGAGAAAAAATCTCATCGAACTTCTTTCTTTTTCTCGCGCGCACAATAATAAAAAGTTTTAACTTTGGAAAGATTTCGTGATGATCATAAGATTAATTTGTAATAGACACGAATCTGCAAGAGTAAATGACTTTAGCCTATTGTGGGACATCATCAATTGAAAGTGCATAAAATTGTATCAAAATAGGAGTGACCCGCTTATATTCTCACGATTTAATATCAATGGTGCTTTGTTGTTGCTTTGGGGGAAAAAAAGAATAAAATTAGATTCATGGGAATGGCGTAAACAATAAATCATTGATCACCTCTACTTCCAGATGGTTTCATCAAGCAATCTCGGGTGTTGAAGCTGAACAGTTGCTTCTCGAGCGAGGCTTTGATGGATCATTCCTTGCACGGCTATCTTCATCGAATCCCGGTGCATTCACTTTATCCGTTAGACGAGGGCAAGAGGTGACCCACATCAAAATACAAAATAATGGCGATTTTTTTGATCTTTATGGAGGTGGGTTCGTTGTGCGAAAGATGAAATTAAAGTGACAGCCAATTAATCAAATCCTCACTTCGCTTTTACTTACTCGGATGGCTTAACTGTGACTAATTCACATTGTTTTCTTTATGTCTTCTTTTTATTTCCCTCGCTTCTTCAACGAATCATGACGACGATTAAAATTTAGGCGAGAAATTTGCAACATTGTCGGAACTGGTGCAGTACTACATGGAGAATCCAGGACAATTAAGGGAGAAGAAAACGGGAGCTGTGATTGAGCTTAAGCAACCGCTTAGCTGTGCTGTGGAACCAACAACAGAAAGGTGAGTCAAGCAAAAGGAAGTGCAAAGTGACATTGAGAAACAGCAAATGAATATAAGTAATAAAATTAAATTGAAACAAAAAAAGAGAATCCGTGATCGTGACGTGCATTATTTCGGTAATGAAACAATCGTGCGGATAAAATTCGAAATAAGTTGTTGCTTCCAATGTTCATCAACTCTGTGAAGAAATTCTTAGTTAATGTCTTAATTTTCGGATAAGATCAACATTTACTTCACTTTGTGGGAAAATACAAAAAGTTGATGTTTGTTAAATATTTTAGTGAATGAGTGAATTAATTAGAAGTCACCATTAAGATGTTTTGGCGACATGCTTCTTAAAGATGACCTTGAGTGTTAAATGTAACTTTTATAAACAAAGAATTTAAATTTTTCATAACAATGAACGGTCGGATGGCGTTCGTGAAGACGTCGAAAATATTAATTTCCATTTCAAATATCAAGACATCTTATTTGAATTGTAATATCTACGTTTAAATGTTTGAAGATACTAAGCGATGATCCTACGTGACCGAACGTTTGGATATAAATTATTTGAACATTCTTTGTTGCTTACATTTATGAAAGAGACGAAAGAAATGAATAAGCGAAAGAATTGAAATTCTTTATATGTTCGAAAACAAAACAGAAGAGAAAAAAAATTGCTGTGTTAAAGAGTCGAGACAAAAATGCATGTTGAAGAAGAAAGAAAATAAAATTGCGATAATTAATTAAGTTTCACAACTCTGCTTAGTTTCATTTACTATTCGCGGATGGCGATTTTTCCCTTCATTCTCACTTAATAGCCAATCTAAGACAGTTAACGCAAATTAACACATTTGACAAGCATCCGTGCTTAATCACTCAATTGTAGTTGAACATTGAACGGTAAGAAAGAAAGATAAAAGCTTTTTTGAAGTGCGACACATGTGAGTAAATTAGTTAAGTGCGCATAGACAAGATGAAAGTGATACTCACATCACAAGCGTTTTAATTTAGCCAGCGCAAGTAAATGTCAATGTAAACGGAAGCTTCAATTGGATAACATAAATAATTGTTGGTGATTGTACATACATCGATGTTATTGAAGGTTTTAAACGTGACCGTTTTACTTTTTTTCCTCATTATTATTATTTAGAGCTTTCAATCGCATGGTTACGACGTCGGTAATGGCTTGGAAGTGACTTAAACTTTTATATTTTATTTTCCACCAACAATTTTGTTTTTTTTTTTGTTGTCATTACGGTGTTAAATTACTTCAGTCAATAAGCAACTCAACGTAGATGTTTAGCATCTCAAATCTAGGGACAAGCGAGAAAAAAGAAGAAAAAAATCATCACGTGAGTTTACAAAGAAGATTTTAAGTAAATTAAATTGAGATGGTACTTTGCTGTCATCTTTTTATCTTGCAATGACCTCTTCATCATTTTTACATGAGAATGAAATTGTCGTCAGTCAAAAAGGTTTTCCAAGGTCAGTAGAATTTATATTGTAAGCTAACCATCTGAGTAAATAAACAACACTTTGAAAGAAATGAAAAATTTTGAAAACATGAATGCGAGCTTAACCAGATGAAACTTGAAAATTTATTCAAATCTACGTGAGAGTTGGCTGATATGAGACGTTTTGGGAGAAAAATGAAAGAATGTCAAAAAGAGAATTTAATGAGCAACTCCGTTGTGATGTAAATGTCGATGTCGATGTACCTAGAAGGAGATTCGCTTCAAGAATGAAAAAGAAATAAGAATAAGAACCACACAAAGAATTGTTTTATTTTTCATTCTTTTCTCATGCTTGAGTTGTGGGGGTGGACGTGAGAGTCACATTGATATTTTTTTGCTTGTTAAATATTATTTTTCGAACCATCACCATCTCATCGATGATTGCCTGTCTTTATAGATGTTTATCCATTTTGCTTCCAGTTCGGCTGCTGCTTTTTTGGAGGCGAATGAAGAATTTGATTATTTACAAAGTTGGTTGTCTTATAAGTCGATAAAAAGTAAACAGAGAACAGAACTTTTTCATTGTTAAGTTTATTAAATTTTTTCGGGTCAAATAGGAAAATGGTGTCACAATATGAAGTAACTAACATAAGTCTAGTTAAATTTTTATAGAAACGGGGTGGAATTTGTTTGAATGCCTTAAATACTTACTCGTGTTGGAAGTCTCAAAGTCAACTTAATTTTTTATAAAAATCCATTAAACTTATACAACTTTTGTAGCTGCTTGTCAGCGATCGTGTAATTGAAGTAATTTTTTTTGCAATTATTTAATCAAGTGCATTCACAGACTGATGCACACTTATGTTCTCTTTCTCACTAATGAAATATTTTTATATATTTGTACATTTATCCTATAAATGCGTTTTAAATTGAAGTTTAGACATTTGTCAACATTGAATGTTTTATGTAAGCAGTCGATGTCAGGTTATTCCAAATTCTAAACACTCGCCAAACGCAAAAAAATATGATCAACAGGTTTCTGTTATTTATAAATGTTTCCCATAGTTCATTCATTAATTCAAGTTATTTATCTATTCGCGTGCATCGAGTATGTGTGCCTTTAATTTTGATTTAAAATGAATCATAAAAATGGAAAAACATAAAATAAATAAAAACAGTTTCAACAGTATAAATAAAACATGTTTAACGTTATTTTTTAAGCCGATTCATTAACAATTCAAAACTTCAAGAAGTTCGAANTTTTTTTTTTTTCGCTAGCAAGTTTTTTTTTTTTCGCTAGCAAAAAGTGTTGAAAGAACATATATGAATATATGAATACAAGTTTTTTTGTAAGGTAAAGAGTTTGGGGTGGGGAAAAATGGAAAAACATAAAATAAAAATAAAAACTGTTTCAACAGTATAAATAAAACATGTTTAACGTTATTTTTTAAGCCGATTCATTAACAATTCAAAACTTCAAGAAGTTCGAAATAAATGCAAAATTTATCGATATTCAACACTCTGAACTTCTTTGTTATCGTTATTGAAATTGTGCGTCTTAAAAATAAAGTCAAAAGTTGTCAACAGAGAGTCTTGATTCTCTTGATGCTCTTCGCTCGATTTTTAAACTCCCCACCAGAACAAAATAACAGCAACAAAAGCATGGCAAACGCACAAATACAGGTGGATGGAAGCGACGAATCTCGCTGTTGATTTCTTTGCACACAAACGAGATATTAAATGAATAAAAAGTTTATCGATTTCGGAGACACAAAAAGGTGTTTTTGTGAGCAGTCGTGACAAATGAAAAGAAAAAATATTTCAGAACGTCTCAGTCGTGGATCGAATGGCAAGAAGAAAAGTTCTTGAGTGAAAAGTCTTCTTCTCGAAGCGAAGCCTAAAGTTTCTTCTCTTTCTTATTGCGTAAGGTGATTATCGAACGGTTATGATTGAATCGAAACGTTGAACGCCTACGCAATTTTTACGTAAATTAATTTGGACGCAAAAACAAAAAGCAAAAATTCAGGAGTTAGCAGAGGAATCCACAACACAAAAATTTATATTTTAAAAGCGGTTGAATCGGTGTTCAATAATAAAATGTTCAAGTAACTAAAAGTCAAAGAAATAAAGACACAAATAAATTTGCAAATGTGCAAACAGTGTGTGGGTGGAAAATTTACATGAATTTCATATGATTCAATCTGATTTCTCATCCTAAAAAGATCGTGAACGGTGAAAAAAAGATTTTTCCTACGAAAACAAAATCATTAGTTGATGTGTAACAGCAACAGGTTGGATTCTGTTTGAGTGATCACGAAACTATTTTTTTGTTATTTCATATCATAAAAAAAGAATATTTTTGAAGTTCTTGGAAAAGTTTCAAAGACTGTGGAAAGGAAATATAAAAAAAATGTTTAAAAAATATGTGCTAAAAGTGAGTAATACATTGGGCACGATAAATTACATGAAGCCAAGCAAATCGTCTTCATGTCATTCGTCAACAAACGACGAAGATCGAATTGGTTGTACATGTGGTTGCAATTTCAATTCAATGGATGTTAATCGGAATTTATTTATCGAAAATTATTTAATTGGACGCGATGGATCAAAGCTGAGAACATCAAGCTTGTCAACAGATGAGACGTTCAATGAAACTTATTCGAGAAAAAATAATGTCCGTCGAAAGTCATTTATTGAGACACGTTGTGATGATCGACTGAGAATCAACAGAAATGTCTTGTTTGATGATAATTATAAGAAAAAGGATATAAAAGATCGCGCTGTAGCACGACACAAGATATCTGTGAATATTCGTCGAAGTTCCGATGATGACATCGACTATTACACGATGGACGATGAGAAAAGTCTCGGTTGTGATTTCATTGAAACTTCAGCGCCAACACTTAAGAAGATTAACAATAACTTAAGGGAATTTGAGGATTTCGAGTTGAGTATTTTTCTGTTCGTTTTCTTTTGCTGGAATCTCATTTGCATCTTAATTGTTAATAAGTATTCGTGAGACGTTTCTGGGGCTCGTCTAGTCTTGACTTAACTAATTAAATAAATTTTAAATCTCATCTGCTGTTCGTTAGCTATTCATAAGCAATTGCTGTGCTAGGGACGACAATTCATGATGTCAATTGACTTGCTTGCGGATGATATTGTGTAAATATTTTCGTCTCTTTATACTTATGCAAAACGACTTCGTTTTGTGTACAAAATGGGAGTTTTCTTAAATGCTACAAACGTACTTTTCATGGTAATTTTATTAATTAGCAACTCTTAAATTTTATTTTTTTTTCTCATACCGAAAATGATCAACAGACAACACCATTAATCGAAAGAATTTTACGTTCAGTCATAAACTGAATTATCTTTTTTCGTGATGATTCGCAATGTGAATTTTATGAAGTTAATTTTTCTGGCGACCGGTTTTCTTATCGTTGCTTCTTAAAACTTCTTTTCTTGACTAATGGATGAAGAAGAAGATTTGTTTCTTTTTTTGCGCGGCTGAGTTTTAAATTAGAACTTGATCTTTTGTACAAATTTTATTGATTTTTTATTATTATAATCAGTCAAAGTCCAAAGCGACGGAATCCTTTATTACGCTAAATATTCACGTATGAGATTTTATTTATCGATTTGCTCTGCTTTTTATCAACATTCGTCATTTGTCATTCAACTAAACTATTTATGTTGTTTATACAACTTCAAATCAAACGAGACGACGTGACTTTTCTCGCTTTTAATTATCTGAGCCGCATCGAAGCATTTCTCATCATCTCGCATTTTGCTTGCGGTCGAGTTTGCTTCGTTTATTTTGCAATTAGTTTTTTTTTGCGTTTACTTCTCTTCAAGCTCAGGTGAGCGACAACGATGAATTGAGGAGGGAAGGGAGAGTTTTTCTCGCTAATACGAAACTAATGTTCAACAATTTTTTTATTTACTTAACTCTCCCAGTGGTTTTTCATTTTCATCGGAGACTTCAAAGCGAAAAGTTTTTATTTCTTTATTTTAAACGTAGCAACTGTTAAATAGTTTAACTTTAAACGCTTTTAAATTAATTTCTTTAACCTTTTAATCGGTTCAAAACGACGACAATTATAAGGAAGAAAGACGATAAATTATTGCAAGTTTCTTTTGATGAATTTTTTTCTTTCTTTCTGGCATATCACCAAAAAAGAAATAATAAAAAAAATAAAATTACGCAATCACTTATGAAAGTAAATTTTTTATATTAACTTTGAAACAATATTTTGTTTTGTTAACTTCTTTCTTTCAGGTGGTTCCACGGTAATTTATCCGGACGTGATGCCGAAAAGCTAATACTCGAACGTGGTCGCAATGGATCATTTCTCGTACGCGAATCTCAATCGAAACCTGGTGATTATGTGTTATCCGTGCGTAACGATGATAAAGTAACGCACGTTATGATACGATGGCAGGTAATAAGAATCATTGAATATGTCATTGAATCATCATCATCATCATTAATATTCTTCTCAGGATAATAAATACGACGTGGGTGGTGGTGAACAATTTGCAACACTCAGTGAACTCATTGAACATTATAAAAAGAATCCCATGGTGGAAACATCAGGAACTGTCGTGAATCTACGACATCCATTTAATGCAACTCGCATTACAGCGGCCAGTATTGACGCTCGTGTTGAAATTCTTCAACGTGAACATGGGCCGGGATCGTGTTTTGGTAAAGGTGGCTTTTGGGAAGAGTTCGAATCGTTGCAACAACAGGAATGTCGACACTCGTTTTCACGTCATGAAGGGCAGAAGTTGGAAAACCGCTGCAAAAATCGTTATAAAAACATTTTACCTTGTAAGTACAACAAGCTAACATTTTTTTTATATATTTTCGATCTTAACAACAATAATCATGTATCAACAATACTTATAAAATGCATTGAAACGAACAGTAATTGCCACTGCATTCAATGTCAAGGCGGGTGTGCGCTTATTTTGCAGTGTTTCTTTTCTTTTTAATTCCTTATTCGTTATTGTTGTCCATAAGTAAGTAGTAATGATTTCTTTCTTTTTGTTCTTCTTCATTCTTTATTCTTCTTTGACATGAATGTTTAGTCGATCATACTCGAGTCATATTAAAAGATGTCGACAGTTCATCACCCGGTGCTGAATATATCAATGCAAATTATATTCGACCACTTGAAGGCGATCAAAATGCTGATCTAACATCAATGGCTTCACTTGAAAATCTTAACACGTCGTATGCGACACTCACCAATCACAGTGGCAGTGGTGGCAATGCAGGAAAGTGCGGAAATTGTTTACTTTTGAACAAGATTTGCGTTCAATGTGCCATTGATGGTGGAAGTGTTGGAAATAATAAGCACAAACGAAATGAATCGATATCATCAATTAGAAGTAACTTAAGTGTGATGACGACGTTGACGTGTGCCAAGAAAAATGATGATTTTATTAGTAAAACTTACATCGCTACACAAGGATGTTTGCCTAATACAATTGTAGATTTTTGGAGTATGATTTGGCAAGAGAATACTCGAGTGATTGTGATGACAACGAAGGAAATTGAAAGAACAAAAAAGAAGTGCGAGAAATATTGGCCAGATCCGGGACAACAACAAGAATGGGGACATGCTAAAGTCACCTGTCTCACTGAAACATCAACCAATGACTACACTTTACGTGAGCTTTTATTCTCGTGGCGTGGGCGTGAAGAACGAAAAATATTTCAATATCATTTCCTTGTATGGCCTGATCATGGCGTTCCAACTGATCCCGGCTGTGTACTCAACTTTCTTCAAGACGTTAATGCACGTCAAGAGCAGTTGATGAGTGATGGAATTAATCCTGTAAGCTTGCAAATTATTTTGTTTTCTTTCAGTTATATTTTATTTATTTTTTGTTATTCTCAGGGACCAATTTGCGTACATTGCTCAGCTGGTATTGGACGAACTGGCACGTTCATTGTGATAGACATGATTCTCGATCAAATCGATCGCGAAGGTCTCGATTGTGAGATTGATATTCATCGAACCATACAAATGGTGCGTTCACAACGTTCTGGTATGGTTCAGACAGAAGCTCAATATAAATTTGTTTATTATGCTGTTCAACATTACATTCAAACGAAGCTTCAAAGAAAGCGAGCTGAACAACAAAGTGCACAACTTGGACGTGAATATACAAATATTAAGTATGTTGCATTTAATCATGAGATTTATGTTTAATTTTTAATTCTAATAAATATTTTCCAATACGAGAGAAAAGTTTTCCACTTTCATGATATTTTTGGTCACTCTGTCAGTGAAATATTTTTTGATGTCACTCTGTAGTCGTGTTTTTTTTCTTAATTAAATATTCAAGAGAGTTAGAGTTTAAAGCACATGCACGCGTCTCTTAACATGAGAATGACCTTGACCTAGAAAAATTTTATTATATCAGTTCAATGACTGTCGACTTGACTGAAGAATGTCCTTTGATTTAAATTCAATTCCATAAGCAAATTGTCGCTTCTTTTAATGCTAAGCAGAAATCCATTGACAGCAATAGAATGGAGAATGACCTCGAATATTAACTTTACTTGTCGCGTCACACGGAAGTGAAGTTTACATGCAATGCATCGCAAATATAATAATTTTATTTTATGTGATTATTTATCGATTCTAAAAAAACTTTTATTAAATATCCATTAAAGATATGATGACGTTATTCGAAGTCCACAACTACAGCAATCGATCAGTCAAATGAGTTTGTATAACAACAGTAACTCGTATCAATCTTCGGGTATTATTGAGCCATTGCCGTTTCATCATCGTCCGGTGCCCATTCCACCAGCACGATCACTCATCTCTGATTATAATTCGTCAAGTATGTAATTAATCGAAGGTGAAAATCATTCAATAATTGATTAATCAAATTCATTTTCCTTCCTCAGCTTATGAGAACTTAGATGAAATTCCACCACGTCCCAGGAAATCTTGACAAATTAACATCTAAAGTTTGAGTCATTCATTCATCAACAGCATGGAGTAAAAGCCAACCCAGTTTCATCTTATTAATTATTTACTTTTAAGTTTTATTTTATTTCTTTGTGCATGAAACCAAAACCAAAATAGAATCATTTTAATAATTTAATTTTAATTTCACATTTAAGTCATGAACACACATCTTATTATCACTCAAAGTGCATGTAATTAAATTTTATTTTTTAAAAAAAGGAAAATATGAAAAGATTTTAATTAATTATTAAGTTTTGCTTCTCATCCGGATGTGAGAGATGAAAAGCTAATGAAAGTTTTGTTGGCGGAATGCAATTTTAAATTTTCTTTTTTAATTTTATTTGACTTTTTTTAAACATGATTAAGAAATGTTGCAGTTGAATTGAAACGAATTTAGACCTCGAAGGATATTCCGAAACTCAAAATTATTTCTTAGGAATCAACTGCATTCATTGCTATTTACTATTTAATTAACTATCATCCCTCGAAAAATTAAAAAATCTCTTTGTGAAGTCTTGTGATTATAATTATGATTATTAAAATATCTTTAAAGTTTTCTTTTTAAAAATATTTCAATAATTTCAAGTAAAATTAAATTCGAAACAAAGCAAACGTCAACAGTTTTAGATATTCAAAAGAAAATTCATTCATTGCTTTCATTAGTGAGGAAATGTTTCTGTGAAAATGATGCCTCGGATATTATGAAAAAGAAAAATTATCATCTAAATTTTCTGTCTAAACAATTTACATTTACATTGAATTATCAATCATAAGTCAATTTGAAGTCGTTTTCAATGTAAAACTTCTGCTTTTTTTCTTGAGTTGTATTGTCGTTCATTTAAAGAATCTACTTCCTAAAAACAAAAAAAAACTAACCAGTATAAAGATAAAAATGAAGAATTTTAAGACTTAAGCTCCCTTCTAAAGAAAGAAAAATAGAAAGAATGAAGAAATTTTATTGAGGCCAGTGAAGTGACATGTTAAATGTTACATTTAATTAAGAATGATGAGAATTAAAAATCCTGAAAGTTACAAATCCACAACATTTATATTTTATAAGGAACTTTTCGTCGGTTAAGTCACATTGTAGAGTTGATTTAAACTGCACGATCGTTTCCAACTACTTCCATCTCAAGACGAAGGAAAGAAAATATATTTTGACAGTAGATTTATTCTTCTCCCCTTTATAAAGAAAACCAAAATGGCTTTAAATGTTTAGTAGTCCACAACATTAATTAATAAATATTTGATTGTATCACAAACTCTAGAAGTTCATGAAAATGTTTGAAAAAAAGAAACAAGAAAGGAAGAAAAGAAAAGTTGACTATGAAAATGTGGAAATAAAAATATTCAATTGAAAAAATGTTTTATTTCCTTAATTCTTCTTTGAATTACATTTAGAAGAATCCTTCATCATTATCAGCATCAACACCTGTTGCTCCATCAAATGATACAAGTTTTGAGCCTTCAGTTCCACGCACCATGAGATTGTAACAAACATGTTCACATTTTAATGTCGATGCTCGCATTGTTGACATTTTCTGTGAGAAATCTCGTCCACGATTAGGAACTGAATCAAGTGTGAGGTACTTCGAATAAATGTTTTGGAGAAATTTGCATGTTTTAAAACAATTATCAGTGTCTCCTGATCCGAGAGAATTGATGCAATGTCTCATTATTTCTCCTGTCAAATCAGCTAAACCCAACATGAACTCACAAGGTATCAAGTCAAATTTGTATTCGTTATTGTCTTCAGTCTTGTACTTAAAACGTTTTTCAATCTGATTCCAATCTGATAATTCTTTATCTTGAAGATATTCACAGAACGTGAACGCTTCGATAAATTCCTGAATGCCCGCAGAGATCGCTCGTATATACTGATAAATATCATATCCTTGTAGTTCTCTTGCAATCACTAGAAAATTTTGTGTACAGAGCTTTTCAATTCTTTGTTTTGCTTCTTCTAAAACTGCAGTCTTATTATTTTTACTAAATGGATGAAAAAGTCATGAGTTTGTGTTAATTAAAACTACCTAATTGAACTCAACATACCGAGCATCAATATTATGCAATAGAAAAATAATTCTTTTTGATTCTATTGTGACATCTCTGCTTGCTTTTACCAATCGTTCATGCCGATCGTGTTTATCATCTAACTCCACAGAATAAATTTGAAACTGTTTGATAATTGGATTGTTTGTATCCAATTCTTCGCCTTTTTGATTCTGTTTATTTGAATCACGATCACGATTGTTTTGACGTAAGTTTTTCTGTTTACGAAATGACATGATAAAAACGTATTTATTTATTTAATTTGAAGAGATAAAATATAATGCTTGAAATTTTAATGTTTGTTTACACTTGGTTCGTCATGTATACCCCTTTTGGAAGAAATATAATTCAGGGTACACAACTACACAAACTTTGTTTACATTTCTGCGCCAAAATCAAACAATTGTGAAAATATTTATAAAGTTGCTTAAAATTTTTTAAAAATGCTCTCAAGTATTAGAAAATACTATGTCACATCAATAATAATCAAAAATTGTTGCCGAACACTTGTGACAGAAGTGAATCAAGATAATGTAACATCAAAAAAAGTTGTGCCGGCAAAAAAGAAAAAATCTTTTAAAACTGTGACAGAACCAAAAACTTTAAAAGCGTTGGAAAAGCATTTCAAAGCATCAGAACAAAAGTTTGTTCTTCAGACTTTTCCAGAAGTGTTATTAAAAAAGCGGACAAGATTACCAAATGGTATCTTTTAACTTTTCTTTAGAATTTTCATTAATTAATAAAATTGTCTTTCAGGATTTTATCTAACAAATAAAAAGATGGCTCGTGTCATTGCTGATGAGCTTATCAAAGATATCAGACCTGAACAATCTCTTTTAGAAATGAATCCAGGAGCAGGACTCTTAACGAAAATTTTATTAAAAGAAACTGAAAATGATTTGTTTCTTTATGAACCGTTGGAGCATTTTCATCCTGCTTTGAAGGTAAATTTTATGAAATTATTCCATTTATTTATAAATAAATTAAAGTTTCTTCCTCAGTCATTGATCAAAAGTCATCCTGAAAGAAACATTTCTTTAAGTAACAAAGATTTCTCAACGATCAGCTACATGGCATTAGTTGACAAAATTGACGGCGGTAATCGAATAAGTGAACTCTTAAAAGGTGTCCAAAGAACTGATTATGTAAATGAACCAAATGCAAGACTTTTTGGTGCTACATCTTCAATTTCATTCATCAATGCTCTTATCAATTCTGTGATCTTTCAAAATAGTGTAACAGCTGCTGGTCGATGCGAATATTTTTTGATTATCCCACCATGGATTTTTATTGTAAGAATCTTTGATTGTCATTAATTCGTAACGCTAATTAAATCATTTTATTATCAGACTTTGACATGCTCAAATGAAGCTGGCTACATGGTTTATCGAACAATATCCGTGCTCTTCCAACTCTTATTTGAGTACGAATTCATACAAAAAGTCAGTAGTGAAGATCTTTTACCATGGCAAGTTGAAGTCAAAAAAATGCCCTACAACAAAATGGGTAAATTCTATTTGATGGATCATGATTCAATGTATTTGATTCGTGCAACACCACGACAAAATATTTTTGAGTACTGTCAACCAGATAATCTCACTTCACTTTGGCATTTTATCAAACAAAACTTCCGGCGAAGGAAGAATTGCATAATCCCGACACTAGAGTGAGCTACAGTCGATTTTTATTTACAACAATTTTTAATTTTTCTTTCTTTCATCTAAAGAAAATGGATTCCTGGATGTGGCCCACGATTGATTATCAATGAAAAGTCAGAAAGTCCTCCAGAATTGATAAATCCCCAACTTGATTTAGATTCACAACCAAAACTGTGTCAACCTTGCCGCAAGCTATCAAATGAAGATTTCATTAACATGACAATTTTCACACAATTTGGGGACCTCACACCGAATCAAGCATTAACAATATTCGATCAATTCATTAATTGGCCCGAGTTCAAAGATTCCACGTTTAAAGAATCATTAGAAGCAACATTAGTGAAGATTCATACAAATCCTGATGATAACATCAACGTTGATGATGACATACACGATGATGAAGATGAAACTAAAACATCAGAAGTCTCGTAATTTATCTTTGTTAAAAATTTACTTTGTAGGTAATAAAAACTTGAAAATAAATCTGAATGAAAGAAAGAATGTTATGAAAGTTGCGTCTTAAAAAAATTTTTCTTCGCTGAAAATGAAACTTTGTGGGTTCTTTGTTAGATTGATCTTGGTCAGTCGTAATTATTTCCTTATGTTTTCAAAGCCACAAAAAATTTCTTGTTGAACTTCGTTGATTGCTCATATTTTCTTTGTTTAAATTTAATTTAAAAAAATTAACTTTTTGAGGTGATTATTGAAACTTTTCCATTAACACGTGCTTGAACTTACTTTTTATTGGAAAATTTCTACGTTTTCTCAATTCCAATCAACTTTTCTTTAATAAAAATAAAACTAAAGTGAAATTGAAATTTATCATTTTTATTTAATATTTAGAATATCAGAGTACATAAAAACAAAGATAAGAATTTACAAATCTCATTTCTAGTTTAGTATTTAAAATCTAATTATCTAGCAATTACTAGATTGTAGATTAAAGTCAAATAATGCAATTTTCTGGTATTTTCAAGAGGAATTCGTCATTTATTTTGTATCAGACCCATTGCTATTGAAAAAGAATTAAAGAAAGAATTAATCAAAAGCCTCAAATTTCATTCAATTAATTTTTACTCACCTTGGAGCGGGACTTATGCTTCTCCTCAATTCAGATTGTTTCTCTGTCATTATTTCTTGTATTCTTTGGAAGGGACGAAGTAAATAGATTGGAACATCATCATGGAACTTCTGGAATAACATTTCACCTTCGAATGTCAAAAGTTCATGTTTTCGAGCTCTTAAAAGAAGCCCAGCGACTTTGTCATTGACGTGAACGTAGATTTGAAATAATTCACCGAATGTGATTTCTCTAAGTTCTGGTTCATCTTCGATTGGTTTTCCTTCTTGATGAATTATCCCACATAACTCAATTAGCTCTTGATACACTTGAATATTTGCTTTCATTCCACGAAACTCTGTCAATGATCCAGGCTTTGGTCTGAAAATATTTAAAAAATTATTTAATTTCAAAGTCAATTAAATTAAAAAATTCTTCACTCACTTTCCATACTCCTCCGGCTTCAGAAGTAACTTCGGACTTCTGGATCTTGAATCGTGTGACCCACTGAAAGGATTTTCAAGTTGATTGCTTTTGTGTTCATTTACAACTTGGTTGAACTTTGCAACTTTCGATTTTAACGGTGAATCCTAAAAGAAAAATATGGAAGATTGTTCAATGTAGACAGACAAAGAGAAATGAATACAAAAATATTTTCTTCTCGTCAAAACAATGAACCAGACACGCAATAATTACAACAAACTTAAATTGGTTCCGGCTTGGCATGGCCGTGAAGTGGAAAATTATTTCTCAAGATGCTATTTTGATGTACGCGTGCTTGTATTTAAAATAAAACCGAAGTGAAAGTTCAAAGAGTTTCAGATTCGCATCGTTATGAATTTCTGATGAAGTGCTGATGATTTGATAATTATCAGGTGCTTCTCTTTAATGCTATAGCGAAAATTTTTCACAGCACCGTCAGATTTAATTAAGTGTTTGACGTGGTAATTGCTGTTTATCTTAATATTTAGTTATAATGAGTTCGCTCGAATGACATTAGAAAGTTTAAAGGAGAAACGTTGACGAAAGAACTTTTCATATCTTCATTGTTGGTAAATTTCTACTCAGATTACAAATTAAAGAATTATTCAAATAAAGTTATAATTTCAATTAAATAATTATCTTTGCAATCAACACCAGTTCCGTAATTTTTTTCTTTAATTCAGAGCTCCAATCATTGACGGTGCGATTCTATTTTTATCGCTCCGAATTTTCCGCCATTGAACAACAGGGAGATCATCTGGTGGATGCTCTTTGAATGTTTTAAATCCATAAAACCGAGTAAATAAATCAAAAATATTAATGAGACGTTTTCCCAAACACGTTTGCCAAAATTTATTTAATTTAATCTTTGAAATGAAAGTACAAAATTTTCAAATATTTCGGCTTTGTTGCCACATTTTTCATCTCGTTTCCCGTATGAAAAACCTTGCCATTGAGACGACGATATTCAAAATTTAAACTATACATTCCGAACACGATCGTGGGAACGATCATTCGACCCATCGGAAGCCATTAAAGTTACTTTGGTCGTAACGGAAAAGAATTTTCTTGGGACATCGCCAAGCACTTTGCATGCTTGACTCATAATTTTATTTTCCTTTCGAGAAATTTTAACTGAAAATCGAGGAATGATTCGATCCTTTCAACAACATTCGCTTGCACTATCCTAATGACTGATTCGGCATAAAAAGATGCTTTTGTGCAGATCACAAGACTCGTGCAACAATCAAAGCAACAAAGAAACTGAACACGAGTTGTGAATCATGAATTAAGAATTTAATGAAGTCGAAGATGTCCACCCAGCTGATTTTCCTTTCCTTATTGCTTTCACGATGTTCACGTTTCGTTATCATGTGCACCGAAATGTGAGAAGAAATTTTCTCGTCACTTTCTCGAATGGATCACCTAAAAACGATTCGTTTGATTACATTTGACTTCTGATTACATTTGACTTCTTCCTTTCAATCTCATCACAACTCATCTCGTCTTGCGGATGAAACACTCGATTGAGTGTGAGGATGAAACATCAGTGAAGCGTAAAATGAATTTTCATTTTGGGAAATTTATTTCCGTTTTTTTATTGCCCATCGCACATTTTCATTTGTTCACTCGCAGCAACCCGCAAGTTTTCGTTTTATGAATGAAAAATTCCGATTTGATGACGTTCGATCTTCATTACTCGATGAAAAATGAGATAAATTTTGTTGTTAAATAAACAGAAAATCCCGCCTTCTGTCTTGTCGATCATTCATCGTTAATCGGGATCATTTTTGAGACCATTAATGGAAATATTTGAAGCTTCTCACTTCGCATCTTCTTCATGTTGATTTGGGACAAGCAAATGAATTGTTTTTCGGTGACATCCGTTAATTTTGACGTCAAGCCGATGAGAAAAAGTAAGAAAACAACATAAACAAGATGGAAATGAGTGAAGGAAAAGGAAAAAGCTTCAGGGTCGCGTTTGTGATCAGCGATCGGTAGTAAGAGAGAAAGAAAAACAATCCAGAGCGGAAAAATATTTTTAGTGACTTCGGACTTCGTCGAAATCAGAGTGAAGTGATGAAAAATGAATTTCGTGATTAAGATTTGCGAGGAATTTTTTCTGTTACTTCGTTGCTCTGTTTCTGTTTCTTTTTCATTTGCCATTCAATCGAAAGACGAGCAAATCTCAAGTGGAATTGAGAAATGAAAACTGTCATCAGCAGTTGAATGTTGCGATGGAATGCGAGATATTAATTGAGAAATTTTCATCCCAGATCTACGATGTGCGTCGCGCCACTTCACCATAAAATTAATGAGTGGCGATCCTCGAGATTTTCTCATTTTCCATTAATTAATGATCCCAATCGACGCATCAAGAGTTCTTTGTTCGTCTCTTGGCGCCAGACATGGAATTCCAAATGTTGTTTCTTAACTTTTCAGCTTTTTCATTGCGTAAAAGCTTTGAAATTGTGCGAAATTGAAAATATTTCACGACAATATCTCATTGACTTTCACATTATCGTATCAAATATTAGTTTCAGTAATGAATTTGAATTGTTATGAAATTTATAAATAAAAGAAAAATATGCAAAAGAAAACTTTCATCCACCCACGCTTGAAGGTCGTAATGAATTTACATCTTGTTAATTGTTCTACAATTCAAAAGCCTTTGAACTTTAATTGAGACTCTTTAAATTTTATCACAACGATGATTTTATTTTCTCTTTCGTGTTTGTTAATTTATTTTTATCTCAAAAATGTTGTTTGGCATGGGAAAATTTTCGGCAACTGTGAATTTACGGCTGATACCATAATTTTTATAAAAAGCAGTCTGAAACTCTTAACAACCGCTGTCAGTTTGACAAGAATATTGATTTTCTACACTCACCACAACGAATCTTATCGCAGCTAGCTCGTGTCCAACGTCAGCCATTTCTGTTTCGTTTTGTCTGTTAATCAAGTCTTTAACTTCTCCAGTTACTTCTTTTAATGAGAACTGAATTGCTTGTATCGAAATCAAATGCAATTAATCTGATATCTTTATCGTCTATTTACTGTTTCTCTTTTGTAATGTTTCTTTCAATCTCAATTATCTCTATTTTCGATTTCTTTTCTTTCCGAAATTTTTTTGTTTCTTAATTTTCTTCGTCAGTAAACGAAACGCACGTCCAAATCTTTTAACTTTTTCTCAATGAATGAAAAGTAAATTTTTCGTGTTGTTAGCAAAGTCTTTGAAGACGAATTACTTTAGACTTATTTTAAACACGCTTAAATTTTTCTCTCAATTTTACTTTCCATTTTCACGGTTTCCACGATCGTGAAAACTTCACATTCTCTTGATGACTCTCAAAAACTGAACGTAAATTCTTTTTCCTCGCATTCTCAACACGTCTTCATTTAATGAGAAAAGGAATTCAATTTCTCATGTAGTCGCCGATTAATCAAATGAAAAGCAAAGATAGCCAATCGTGTTTTTATTCGCGTAAAAATGACGTCATTTGAGTATCTCTAAGAAAAATATTTCAAAAAAATTCTCATAAAGTTATGCCGAATTAAATTAAAATTCTTTGAAGTTTTCACTTTTTTTTTCAGGTACATTTCACATTTCTCATCGCATTTTTCCATTGTGATGAATGGTCGTAGGTGGTTACTACTGATTTTAAAACTGACGCATGTAATGAAAATAAATAAATGATTCAATGCGTAATTTCGATGTGATGATGATCGCAGTTTTGTATTGAAAACCTTCATGTAAATAGTTGATCATAATAAATGCGTAATTATCAGCTAAATTATAAACAGTGATGTATTGAATATATTTATTTTCAAATCAAACTTTAAATAAATTCAAATAAAATTTCAACTCTGATGTGGATAAAGTTACGCGTCGCTTCAATAACTTTGAATACCTTTTCAGATTATTGAACAATAAATAAAAAAAGAACAATTTCAAATTTATTTCAATGGATAATAAATTATTAACAGATTTGCATAAAGATTTCTGTTTTGTTTGTCATCAAATTTATCATTCCAAATGTAAAATAAATTAATTTTTGCTCAAAGAATTTTCCTAGCCTAATTCTTGACATTTGCAAATTTCTACAAATTTTAAATTCAAAATTTAAACATCCTTAAGAGGAATCTTTTTCATTCGTCTTCATGTAGCTAACAAATCATAAATTCTGATTCACAACTAAAAATAATTATTTACAACCAAGAATTTCCCTGCAGATAAACAAAATTCCAACGTACAACTTATGACGTCGTCGACTTAATTTTATTTACAACCTCATTTTTTTAATGGATATCAACAGAAAACTAGGCAGGCAAATATTTAAACCGTTCATCCGACACATGATCACGTAATCACATAATTTCTGAATGAAAAAATTGGAATAAACAAGAAATTTTAAGAAAAATTAATTTTGTTTTCACGAAATGTCGCCAGACCAGAGTTTACAAACATTGTACAGATTTGCTTAATAAATTAAATAAAATTACCTATAAGAATCTCATTTTGTAATAGTAAATAACGTCATAAAGAGAGTTAATCTGTTTCACGTTCGGAAAATGAGAGATCAGAAGAAAGAAATATTTTACGATCGTCAAAAGATCTTGAATCGAGTAAAACAAAAAATATGAGCGTTAAATAAATGCCGAATGCTATTGAAAAAATAAACCGAAACAATTATTTCTATTTGCAAACATTTAAACAAAGCTTTGAAAAAATATATTTTCATTCATTAATCAAAAGCTCGATAGATTAGACGTGCGTCGAACGAGTATCTGAGCATAAGCGAGATAAATTGATAGAAATTTCAAATTTCCAAAGAAAGTGAAAAAATATAAATTCAGAGTTTTAAAAATCTTTTAAAAACTGAGTAAAGGAAGCAATTAAAGTTCTCTGTTTAACTTCAAGGCTTCACATTAATTTTATTAATTAATAAAAATCAAGAAAATTATTTCCAAAACAATTAAAATAAAATAATAGTCATGGCTGATGTTGGACATGAATTGAATGCAATAAGATTTGTTGTGGTGAGTTTGAATTTGACATTTGTGGTTAAAAGATAAGAAAAATGTTAAAGAGATCATTAAAGTGCGTCATAAATTATTCGCAGTTGTTGAAAGTCAAAATGTTCATTGATGCCAAACAATATTTTGGGATATTTAAAAATAAATCAGCAGACACTAAAATGGAAAGAGATGATCGTTGTGATAAAGTTTAAAGCATTTCAATTAATGTTCAAATCCATTAAAAATGCAAAAAACAAATTAAGGAAATAAAAAGTAAATGAAAATTAATTACGACCTTCAAGCGTGGGTGGATGAAAGTTTTCTTTTGCATATTTTTCTTTTATTTATAAATTTCATAACAATTCAAATTCATTANATTCAAAGTTATTGAAGCGACGCGTAACTTTATCCACATCAGAGTTGAAATTTTATTTGAATTTATTTAAAGTTTGATTTGAAAATAAAATAAATATATTCAATACATCACTGTTTATAATTTAGCTGATAATTACGCATTTATTATGATCAACTATTTACATGAAGGTTTTCAATACAAAACTGCGATCATCATCACATCGAAATTACGCATTGAATCATTTATTTATTTTCATTACATGCGTCAGTTTTAAAATCAGTAGTAACCACCTACGACCATTCATCACAATGGAAAAATGCGATGAGAAATGTGAAATGTACCTGAAAAAAAAAGTGAAAACTTCAAAGAATTTTAATTTAATTCGGCATAACTTTATGAGAATTTTTTTGAAATATTTTTCTAAGAGATACTCAAATGACGTCATTTTTACGCGAATAAAAACACGATTGGCTATCTTTGCTTTTCATTTGATTAATCGGCGACTACATGAGAAATTGAATTCCTTTTCTCATTAAATGAAGACGTGTTGAGAATGCGAGGAAAAAGAATTTACGTTCAGTTTTTGAGAGTCAACAAGAGAATGTGAAGTTTTCACGATCGTGGAAACCGTGAAAATGGAAAGTAAAATTGAGAGAAAAATTTAAGCGTGTTTAAAATAAGTCTAAAGTAATTCGTCTTCAAAGACTTTGCTAACAACACGAAAAATTTACTTTTCATTCATTGAGAAAAAGTTAAAAGATTTGGACGTGCGTTTCGTTTACTGACGAAGAAAATTAAGAAACAAAAAAATTTCGGAAAGAAAAGAAATCGAAAATAGAGATAATTGAGATTGAAAGAAACATTACAAAAGAGAAACAGTAAATAGACGATAAAGATATCAGATTAATTGCATTTGATTTCGATACAAGCAATTCAGTTCTCATTAAAAGAAGTAACTGGAGAAGTTAAAGACTTGATTAACAGACAAAACGAAACAGAAATGGCTGACGTTGGACACGAGCTAGCTGCGATAAGATTCGTTGTGGTGAGTGTAGAAAATCAATATTCTTGTCAAACTGACAGCGGTTGTTAAGAGTTTCAGACTGCTTTTTATAAAAATTATGGTATCAGCCGTAAATTCACAGTTGCCGAAAATTTTCCCATGCCAAACAACATTTTTGAGATAAAAATAAATTAACAAACACGAAAGAGAAAATAAAATCATCGTTGTGATAAAATTTAAAGAGTCTCAATTAAAGTTCAAAGGCTTTTGAATTGTAGAACAATTAACAAGATGTAAATTCATTACGACCTTCAAGCGTGGGTGGATGAAAGTTTTCTTTTGCATATTTTTCTTTTATTTATAAATTTCATAACAATTCAAATTCATTACTGAAACTAATATTTGATACGATAATGTGAAAGTCAATGAGATATTGTCGTGAAATATTTTCAATTTCGCACAATTTCAAAGCTTTTACGCAATGAAAAAGCTGAAAAGTTAAGAAACAACATTTGGAATTCCATGTCTGGCGCCAAGAGACGAACAAAGAACTCTTGATGCGTCGATTGGGATCATTAATTAATGGAAAATGAGAAAATCTCGAGGATCGCCACTCATTAATTTTATGGTGAAGTGGCGCGACGCACATCGTAGATCTGGGATGAAAATTTCTCAATTAATATCTCGCATTCCATCGCAACATTCAACTGCTGATGACAGTTTTCATTTCTCAATTCCACTTGAGATTTGCTCGTCTTTCGATTGAATGGCAAATGAAAAAGAAACAGAAACAGAGCAACGAAGTAACAGAAAAAATTCCTCGCAAATCTTAATCACGAAATTCATTTTTCATCACTTCACTCTGATTTCGACGAAGTCCGAAGTCACTAAAAATATTTTTCCGCTCTGGATTGTTTTTCTTTCTCTCTTACTACCGATCGCTGATCACAAACGCGACCCTGAAGCTTTTTCCTTTTCCTTCACTCATTTCCATCTTGTTTATGTTGTTTTCTTACTTTTTCTCATCGGCTTTACGTCAAAATTAACGGATGTCACCGAAAAAAAATTCATTTGCTTGTCCCAAATCAACACGAAGAAGATGCGAAGTGAGAAGCTTCAAATATTTCCATTAATGGTCTCAAAAATGATCCCGATTAACGATGAATGATCGACAAGACAGAAGGCGGGATTTTCTGTTTATTTAACAACAAAATTTATCTCATTTTTCATCGAGTAATGAAGATCGAACGTCATCAAATCGGAATTTTTCATTCATAAAACGAAAACTTGCGGGTTGCTGCGAGTGAACAAATGAAAATGTGCGATGGGCAATAAAAAAACGGAAATAAATTTCCCAAAATGAAAATTCATTTTACGCTTCACTGATGTTTCATCCTCACACTCAATCGAGTGTTTCATCCGCAAGACGAGATGAGTTGTGATGAGATTGAAAGGAAGAAGTCAAATGTAATCAAACGAATCGTTTTTAGGTGATCCATTCGAGAAAGTGACGAGAAAATTTCTTCTCACATTTCGGTGCACATGATAACGAAACGTGAACATCGTGAAAGCAATAAGGAAAGGAAAATCAGCTGGGTGGACATCTTCGACTTCATTAAATTCTTAATTCATGATTCACAACTCGTGTTCAGTTTCTTTGTTGCTTTGATTGTTGCACGAGTCTTGTGATCTGCACAAAAGCATTTTTTTATGCCGAATCAGTCGTTAGGAAAGTGCAAGCGAATGTTGTTGAAAGGATCGAATCATTCCTCGATTTTCAGTTAAAATTTCTCGAAAGGAAAATAAAATTATGAGTCAAGCATGCAAAGTGCTTGGCGATGTCCCAAGAAAATTCTTTTCCGTTACGACCAAAGTAACTTTAATGGCTTCCGATGGGTCGAATGATCGTTCCCACGATCGTGTTCGGAATGTATAGTTTAAATTTTGAATATCGTCGTCTCAATGGCAAGGTTTTTCATACGGGAAACGAGATGAAAAATGTGGCAACAAAGCCGAAAAGCTTAAGTTATAAGGGAAACAAAAATTTATTGAGTTTGCGTGGGTGGAAAATGTCTCATTAATTTTACTTGATTTATTTATTCAACTTTCAAGTAACAAAAGAAGAATAAACGCTGAGAGACTGTCCACTAGATAATCTCTTTCTTTTCAACACAAAACATTGCGAATGATAAAAATAAATTTGAAACAATGTAAAACAAAGCAAAATGATCTACAATTGTAATGTCGCAACGGAAATTCATTGATGTGCAATGCGTCGTAAGATCTCAACTTCAGATTCTTCAATGTTGAATATTTACAGTTAATAATGTTCTCCTAGCGGTGTAAATTGCCGAACACTTACTGTATTGTTTCGTTCATTATCCGACACTTTGTGCAACAACATTCAACGTTCGTTCACAGTTAATTTTAGCTTTACTATTTAGCTCTTTACAAAATGCTGAATGAAATTCATTGCAAACTTTCTTTTGCATTAATTAAGTTGTTAACTTTTTTAAATCAAAGTTTCATAACACTCAGCATAACAAAACAATAGAAAAATCAAAGTTGAAAGTTGGTTTGAAGAAATGGTAAATTATTAAAAACACATACAGAGCGATAATTATTTGGTTTAATAATAATTTGATGAAAGTTTCGTTGGAAAAGTGTTGGATATTTATTCCCAGTAGTACTTTGTCAAGTCGCTACTACTTAATAATTATTTAATGATAATAATCGACATGAAATCGTGTTAAACTTTCTTTTGCATCTTAATAGATGTCGAAAGATTAAAATTTATAAAAGTTTGTTGCTTCAAGCGAATCTTTTTCTTTGCTTTTCTAGGATGCTCCATTATCTTCAAAAGTTGCTAAATTTAACCAAGCTGCTACCGAACACAAAAGCAATCAACTTGAAAATCCTTTCAGTGGGTCACACGATTCAAGATCCAGAAGTCCGAAGTTACTTCTGAAACCGGAAGAGTATGGAAAGTGAGTGAAGAATTTTTTAATTTAATTTACTTTGCAATTAAATAAATTTTTTAAATATTTTCAGACCAAAGCCTGGATCATTGACAGAGTTTCGTGGAATGAAAGCAAATATTCAAGTGTATCAAGAAATGATTGAGTTATGTGGGATAATTCAGCAAGAAGGTAGACCAGTGAAAGGTGAACCAGAACTGAGAGAAATCACATTCGGAGAAATCTTCCAAATTTACGTTCATATCAATGACAAAGTCGCTGGGCTTCTTTTAAGAGCTCGAAAGCATGAACTTCTGACATTCGAAGGTGAAATGTTATTCCAGAAATATCACGACCATGTGCACATTTATTTGTTGCGACCTTATAAAGAAATCAAAGAGATTATGTCAGCGAAACAAAACGACATCCGTAGAAGTTTAAGTCCCAATCCAAGGTAAGTTTTACTTTTCCTTCTTACACTTCTAGATACTTGTTTGTTATTAATTAATTTCAAAACAAACTTTCTTGTTTTTAATCAATTTTCGTTTTTGTGTTGCAGATAAAATTCTCATCTTTGTTCATCATTTGTGTTTTCTTTTGTATAAATTAGAATCTCAGAATTTTTAAAATTGTTCCTTCCAGACCAACCAATGAATTGCCCTAACTATTTATTAGATTAATGTCACCCAGAAAACCCCACCATGAAGAATAAGAAGCATCCTGTGTCATTAGATTTTAGACGAGTTTTCTTAATTCATCATAAAAATTCAATTTAGGAAGCAATAAAAGAGAAAAATTTATTTTCAAACTGTTTGATTTTATTTCTACTTTTTCGTTATCAAATAAACATAAAATTGAAAGTTTTACATTTTGTAGCGATCTTTAGATAAAATCAAAATATTTTACCACACGCCACTACCAACATCATTAACTTCGATTCCAAGCATTGCCAGTTCATCCATGTCCATTTGATTCTTTGATTCTCCACCACCATCTTCATCATCTTCTGTTTTATCGAAACTTCCGTTAACTTCTTCACCACCGACATTCATTTTAAGGTCAACTGTTGACGTTGCTGCAATGTCACCAACTTGTTGATGGACCGACTCAGCTGTTTGCTGATAAAATCCGCCGTAAAGCAAAGCATGTTGTGACAAATCTTCTGCCATAATCATTTCGGGACCATCAGGATCAGCAGCTGTAATCGGCGGTGATTCAACTGGCACAAATTCCTGTACTGGGTTTGGTTCAATGACGACGGGCTTTGGCTTATCGCCATCATACAACAAATCGAGTGTATCTTGAAAGTCTTTTGGCAATGGACCTTTTCTTGCAATTGGCGCATCACTAATAGGCTTGGGAATGAATTCAGAATCTTCTTCTGGATCGAGACCAGGTGGGACAACTTCAGGTTCTTCAATTCGAGGTGGGGGTGGTGGTGCGCCCATCAATGCTGAATATTGAAGCGGGTCTGGCATGTAATCATCCCAAGTATCATCTCTTGGCTTCTTCTCTTCAGAACTCTTCTCAACCACTGGAGTTTCATCAACTTTCTCATCGACTTGTTCTTCAACTTTCTTCTCAGTCAATTGTTTCTTGAAAACTGGCATTTTGCCAATCATTGGCATCACTTTCTTCACATTACTCACTGTGTCGTCTTTCTTACTCATGACATATGATCGTGCTGGTAATTTCTTGTCATCTCTCGATGGTGGCAATCTTGGTTCAGTTGGGAAATTAACAACTGGCCGTTCAACGCGACGACGACGATCGCGTGAGTTTGAACGACTTCTCGAATAACGTCTTGAATATCTTCCTCTTGATCGACTGCGTGTTCGTGATCGTCGATTTCTGTAATTTCTTTCCCGTTCACGATCACGACTTCGTTCACGATTTCTGTCACGTTCTCTTTCATCACCTTTACGTAGGGATGACGACGATGACTGCTTTTCTTCTGATGGCTTTTGTTGCGTCTTCAAACGTCCTTTGAGTTTCTCAATCAAATTCTTTTCCTCTTGAGAAATCACCGACTCAACAGTGCTCCATTGACCAATGATTTGCTCGTCTTTCTTATTTTCTTGAATAGCATTCTTGGATATGGATGGAGCTGGTGGTGGAACTGGTTTCATGTTATCAGAAACTTTCGTCCATTTGCTATTTTTCTCATCATTTTCATTTGTTCCACTTTTTGATAAAAGATTTCGCATTTGAACGCGAATTGAATTCTTTTTGCTGTCTTGATCGCTTTCATTTCCATTTTTCTTCGAACTTTCATCACTTCCACTACTCGAACCAGAATCATCAGACCCGCTTGATGATGATGACGAATCACGTTTACGTTTCTTTCCACGTTTCTTCTTATCTTTTCGATCTTTTTGTTTATTCTTTTTCTTCTTCGATTTCTTTTCGTCTTTACGCTTTTCATTGTCAACAGTCGTTGATGGCTTTCCATTTTGATCAGACGCTTCCAATGCTCGCTTACGTGCTTCTAACCATCTTTCTTCGAATTTTGGTTCTTTTTCGATGAAAATCTGAAGGAAAAGTTTCTTGAGAAATGGAAATTATTTAATTATGTCGAGGGAAAAACTTACCGTGTACTTTTCAGTATGAAGCTCGCTCTTTAAATGCAACGAAGCACAATACGTGTCACCCATGAATACTTCACAGAGTTTACAAAACCAAGCTGTTGCTGGTTCGAAGAATTGTAAACCACGAAGTGGCGTCCGCTTTGTCGGTGCATCTGGATAACTTGGAACTTCATTCAACTTTTGAAAACTTTCACGCCATGGTGCTGTTGCTGGATTCTTTGCACTCTTTTCAGCATGTTCTTTTGTATGAAGATGAATTAAATAGTCCTTTGCTGTTTTTGGGAACGCTTGACATGGTTTGCACCAGTGAAGTTCGGGATCGTAGACAATAAAATTAAACTTTTCTTTTCTAAATTAGAATAAGTTTTGAAAGTTAATTATCGTAAAATTGACAAGCATTTAAGAGAAAGTTTACTCACTTTTCTTCAGCTTCCTTCTTCTTCCGTTTCATGCTTTCAAGCAACTCTGATTTAATTCTTTCTGGTGATGAATCCGAGTCAGAATCCTTTGATTTCTTTCCAGATTTCTTCTTCGGTTCATCTTCATCTTTTCCAATGATCCCGTTGAGCATGTCGATGACATTCAAAATCTCCGAAAGCTTCAATGCGATTTGGGACTGAAATTTGGAAATGAAATGGCATAAGAACATCAAACATTCTAGTCAATCAATGTTAAGATAAATTTAATGTGTAAAACCTTTAAAGATTTTAAATAAAGTTTTATGAGTTTAATTTTTTGGTAGTGTTGATGTCGCTTTTTCACTTCATTGTTGTTGATCCAATAAAACTCTCAACCAGCCAGTCAACATCATCAGCAAACTCCGCTTCATTGTGTACATTATAACAAAAGTTTTCCTACTTGAAACTTTCTGCAGCTTATCAGATTTTCAAACTGCAAAAAGTTTTCACAATTTTTCATAACAATTGGCCTAAGTTTCTTAACAACTAAAAGTCAGCTTTTATGTTGATGAACAATTCCATTCCTGTCACTATCGCAACTTCATCATTCACGTGAACAAGAATTTCAATAGTTGTGCAAAAAGGTTTTCGAGATGCATCTCAAATGGGCTTTTTTCTTTACAAATGACAACATGATATGAGTAATTATCATTTTTCTTACAAATTTTCTTAATAATCCACTAAAAAGAAAGAAAAGCATTTTGTTTGTTGTTTTCTTCAAGATGTTTAAGATTTTTTTTTGCATTTTAATTCAGAATCATTTGAAGGATTCCAAAATCTTTCGCAAAAAAAAGATTTTTTATTGTGTGTGCGAACAATTTTAAATCTTAAGCACACACAACCACACACAAAATCTAGTTGTGACGATGTTTGATGAAGAATGCAAGAAAATCGATGCTCACCTGAAGTTTCTCGTTTTCTTTGATGAATCCCATCGTTTTTGGCGATGGTGAACGCTTTCCATGACCAGCTGATAAATCCGACTTTTGTTGTTTCAACTCTTTCAATTCTCGTTTCATTTTTTCAGACCGATTGATGTACTGATCTCGTTGCTTCTTGAGCCCTTCACGTTGACGCTTCTTTTCCTCAGCAACAGCAGCTATGAAATGAATTTACAAATAAAATTGAAGTAATAAAAAAATTTAATCAAATTTCTTACCTTCGCGCTTTTGCTTATCTTCTTCACTTTCCTCTGGTTGCAGTGATGCTGGTGGAATCCATCCTTCTGTCATCCCAGGAGGAACTGGACATGAAATACCTCCAACGTTGAAGTTACTTGACGGAGGTGGATATGCAGGATTTCCCTGAAAATCATAATTATTGAATTGTGAGCTCATTTGGCCCATTGTGTTAAATTGAGGAGGAGCCGGCGTTGGTGGAATGTATCCATAGTTTTCATTGTACATTTCTTGCTGTACGTATTTTGGCGATGCACTTCGTGATCGTCTGTTATTTCTATCATATCTGCGTCCACGGTTGTTGTCACGAGACCGACTTCTAGATCGCCGGTCATTAAATCGATTGAAATTTCGCCGAAAACGATCTGGTGATCGTCTTCCATATCTGAAACTATTTTAATCGTTTTTAAGACTATTTTATTTTTAATTTAACTTTTTTCTTACTTGTTGTTGTTCCTTCCTCCTCGAAAACCTCCACCACGGAAGGGAAGAGGACTTCGAGACCGTGAATAACTTCTTCGTCTTCGTTCTCTTGAACGACTTCTTCTCTTGCGAACTCTATCTCTTGAAGCTTCTCTTGATGGTGATCGTGGTTTTTCTGGTGATGGGCTTCTATCAACTCCAGGCGCTAAGTCGTCCATTTTTTCAAATGCGTGTCAATATTTCTCGAAAACTTTGACGATTCGATGATTCAGTTGCAGATAATTAATTTAATCAATTCTTTCAACGTTTATCTTGGTGATGAGAGTAGTTTATGATGACTAATGACTGTATTAATAAATGAAAATAAAATTTTCTTTTACTATTTTTTATGTTTTGTCGATTTGAAAATTTGAAGCAACTGATTACTTTCCTCTCACATTTAATTCGCTCTCTTCTCTCGAATTCGAAATTTCGAAATCACAGTGAGGGGTGCGCAGGAGTTCGAACACTTTTCCCTGCTTACCCCGAGCAACGAGAGAAAATTTTTAAGAGTGTTGCAGTCAGAAAAAATTTAAAATTGAGAAGCAGTGAAGAAAAAATTATCAAATATAATTATTGAATTTTCAAAATAGTGAGATCTCAGTGAAAGAAGTTATAAGATTACAGATAAATTGAAGAATAATGGATCACCTGGATATAGACTCGATTATCGCAAGGCTTTCGGAAAGTAAATATTCCTCGACTGAAATTTGATTTCTGAGAAAACTTTTCTTGTACTTTTATCAGCTCAATTTAGCGAATGAGTAATTTGTTAGTGTGACGAAAGAAATTCTTTTAATGACACCAAATTTTCATTTCTTTTAATTGAGTGTTAACTATCATCAATCATTGATCATTTCATATGAAATGATAAAAAATTTTCAATGTCAATTTTCCGAGTTTATTGATTTCTTTTAAATTGTTCTATTCTCACTGGATGTGTCAACTCAATTAATTTAATGAATTAATTTAGTATTTTTACAAAGTCTAATGAATAGATAAATGAGATAACAGAGATTGTTAATTGCATACTTTTAACATTTTACTTTTTTTTCTTTTTCTATTTTTTATTCTTGCTGCTTTAAAAATTGCAAAAAATACCAAAAACTAATTCAACATAATTGATCCAATTTAACTAATAAATAACCTTAAAGTTCCATCACAACATGAGGACAAGAAGAAAGGGTTTTTCACACAGGGTGAATTTTCTTTTAATCAAGCCTGTTTTGGATTAGCTTTTAAAAATTTATTTATCACAGTACATAATTTAAGTTGCTCAACATACTTAGTTCTTTCATATTTGAATGAAAAACAATTGCATGACATTAGGTAGTTGTACAACATTTTCAGAAATCTCAAAAATAATAAGTAGTTCATCGTATAATTTCTTCTTGTTTCTTTATTTTTATTGTAACGATTATCGCACAAGAGTTTTAACTAAGCCCCGAATAGCAGACAATTATTAAATAATAAATTCATATCCAGTTAGTTAAAGTGCAATAAGAAAAATTATCTTTTTACAAAAATCATTTGTGATTTCCTGACTTTACTTTCTATCTCAAGCTTTTAATTTTCATGACAAATAGCCTTCATCTTCAATTTGGTATTTATCTACTCTACTGATGTGTAGAAAATCTTTGCTTAATTAAACTGGAAAATCAAAGGAAACGACCGAGGAAATTGCAAGGACTTTATTTCTAAATCTCTTCTTAACTCTAATACTCTTTCCCATTCCTTCAACTTCCCCTCAACTGAACACAAGAAATTCTCATTTAAGCGAGAAAAAAAGCGAATGAAGGAAATGTCGGGTGGCGACAGGGGGGTAGGGGGTTGAAATTAAAAAGGAATAAGAGACTAACTGTGACTCTAAATTGCTTTTCCACATGTTTCTTTTTTTATTTTCACCCGCGTTCTTCCCTTTTCCTCACTCTTCACTGAATCGCTCGCTCTTCGTCATTGTTTTTTTTCATGTAGATTTTCAATGTTGTATACACATTCAAGTCATCGACTAAAAACAAAAAATAAAGAATTGTTCAAAATTGGATATTTTTAGCATGCTACCTAGTAGCAAGGGCCCGTCATGAGGCACGAGTTTAGAATAACAAAATTATTAACAGATTTTTTTTTTCATAAATAAATAAATGTTTCGATTCTATTCGATCGAATAAAAAGAAGATAAAAAGTAAACGCTCCACGAACGTTAAGCGATTTTAATTATATATCAGACTCAAACATTCCTTTTCATTCGCTTATTCAATACCAGACGAAACATAGAACAAAAATAAGTATCTATAATAAAAATACTAAGCTATTGCCTTTTTTACAAGTGCTCACGGCTCATAAATAAATAATATAAAACTTTCTTGGCTGGCTTGAGCGAAAGGAAAAACAGATTTCAAAGATTAAAGATGTCTATACGTTTATAGGAAATTGTAATTTTTATTGTTCGGAAAGCAAAAAGAAGATTTGCTTCCAGTTCCTTCCCCCACGAGACATCCACATGTCGCTGCATTCATCAAACTAATTTACATCTGGTCACAATGTCATGTTTTATTTATATTCATCATTTATAATATTTGTTGACAAATGTTGTGAGAGCGAGCTTTTATTAAACTTGTATTAACTGGCGTAAGTTGGATCAGAAATCATTTGGAAATGATGTCAGATTGACGACGTCATGATCACAGCTTAAATTGTTATAAAGTGATACTAACAAAGATGATGAAGGGGCGTTTGAAATATGAAATTTAATGAAAACATTTCAGTTAAATATTTATCATCTAATACATGTGAGGGGAATGCAAATTAATTGAAAAACCACATACGAATAACCACAGCAGAATCAATTTATAAATGAAAATCAGTTAAGAGTGAAATTGATTGAAATTTCATCTTGCTTCGAGGTTGTTTCGAATTCAATGTCGCTTCTGTATGTCACATCACAACAAACAACGTTGTTACTTAAAAATTATTCCCGCATTTAGCATAAGAAAGCGAAAATAAATCATCGAAAGGAAATTTTTTTCTTCTCCTGATGAATTAGTAGTGCAAAATGAAAGAATGATGAGAGAAAAGTCTAAATTTAGGTACCGATGCGACTTACGATCAATAATATGAAAAATGATGAATTTTAATAAAAAGAAGAAGACAAAAAAGTTTGACGTTTACATTCGCAAGTTATGATCGAAAACAGATCCTAAACGTCATTATTATCAATAAAAGTGAACAAATAATGTTGTTTTATATCCATCTTGCCATTAATTAGTTAATTTGTTAGAAATTTTTGCACAACTTTTACTTTGCTCTGATCGCTTTGTTATTTTTTACACATTTTTCTTCTTTTAATAAATTTCTTGTTTAATTAAGCTTTGTTAGCGTTTACGGTTTAGTGAAATGAGTAGATGATGTGTAGCTTAGTGGGTTCATCAACTAATTAAGTTTTCCTTCTGTTAATTGTTCCATAGTACGCACCAAGCCAAATCGATCTGTTAATATGACCGAACAGGAAGTCAGAGGTTTATGTTTGAAATCACGAGAGATTTTTCTTCAGCAACCGATTCTGCTGGAGTTAGAAGCGCCACTTAAGATATGTGGCGACATTCATGGCCAGTATTCAGATTTATTGCGACTATTCGAGTACGGTGGTTTTCCGCCTCAAGCAAATTATCTATTCCTTGGAGATTACGTGGATCGAGGTGAGATTTTATCAATTTACTTATCTAATCTAATTGCAAAAATACATAAATTCATTTCCCACTTCAGGAAAGCAATCACTCGAGACAATTTGCCTCCTTCTCGCCTACAAAATCAAATATCCAGAAAATTTCTTTTTGCTACGCGGAAATCATGAATGTGCAAGCATAAATAGAATTTATGGTAAGCTTTTCGAAGAATGAAATAATATTGAAGGCCCCAATCGATTTAGAAATCCATTTAGTTAGTCGGAAGTTGTGCTTTTTATTATTTCAAAGTGTTCGATTTGTTTTTTCTTCTCTCTAATCGACATCACATGAAATTATTGACATTTGATAGGATTTTACGATGAATGCAAACGTCGTTACAACGTGAAGTTATGGAAGACCTTCACAGATTGCTTCAACTGCCTGCCCATAGCTGCAATAATCGATGAGAAAATCTTTTGTTGTCATGGTGGACTCAGCCCAGATTTACACGTGAGTTTTGAACCATTCTTGTCAATTGGAATTTATTTATAAAATTAATTGTTTTTATTTCAGGGAATGGAACAGATTCGACGCATTATGAGACCAACTGATGTTCCTGATACTGGACTTCTCTGTGATCTTCTATGGTCCGATCCAGATAAAGATGTACAAGGGTGGGGTGAAAATGATCGTGGCGTAAGCTTTACATTTGGAGCTGATATTGTCTCAAAATTCCTAAATCGACATGATTTGGACTTGATTTGTCGAGCACATCAAGTTGTTGAAGACGGATATGAGTTCTTTGCCAAACGCTCTCTCGTAACATTATTTTCAGCACCAAATTATTGTGGAGAGTTTGATAATGCCGGTGGGATGATGTCGGTTGATGATTCACTCATGTGTTCGTTCCAGGTGAGAAAACATTCATTTCAAAGCGATTTCAAATACGTTTATTTGAAATTATTCTTTCAGATATTGAAACCTAGTGAAAAGAAAGCAAAATACCAATATGCGGGTTTACAATCAAATTCAAATCGTCCACAAACACCGCAAAATAAAAAGAAATAAGTAAATGAAGCCAACAGACCAACAAAGTCGATCGTTCATGTAATGAATGCAACAACACATCCCCAAATCAATCATAAAAATCAAAAACAAAAAAAAGTAAAAAAAAACAAAAACTTAAAATAAGGAAAGAAAATTCTTTAATAATGCAATGTATGATGTCATTTAAGATTAGTTCTTACGATTGACTTTAAAAACTGAATTATTATAAAGTTCATAGTAAAGAAATAATTTCTTTCATAAGTTCAGTGATTAGAAGAAGAAAAAAGTGGCTCACTAATAATTAAAACAATTTCTTCTTTTTTTTATCATATTTTGTTCAATTTAAAAAGCGATAACGGTTCCTTTTTTACGCATTGTCGTCAGTCATTAATTTATTCGCTCATATGATTTAACAATCGATCCCACCCGCTTTTAGTTTATTCAAGAAATGAATTTTTGTTTAAAAAATTATTAACTACTTACAAAAACAAGAAGCAAAAGTAAAAAAGTAATTAGGGATTTGAGTATAAAAATTGCGTAGATATTTCTTTTTGATGTTTAAAATAAACTACACGTAAGCATTTTTTTCTAACATTGAACCACCACGTGATTGCAGTACAAACCCTGCTAAAATAAACTCAAATCCATTACATGCGTATTACATCAAAAAATCACTTACACTCTCGTACATTAACAAACACACACGTTTATCGAAAAAATAAATTAATGGAAAATAATTTCCGTTAATAATTATTCGATACAAAAATTTTACGTTTACATGCAAGAATAATAAACAAAAAGAAGAAGCAGCTCTTCATAAATAATTAATTTCTTTTCACGTTTCCCTAAAACTAAAAACGACAGACAGCTGCACGATACTTAAGATTATCTCAAATAAAATTTCCCTCTAAATATCTAGCTCATTCTTTCAAATTCTACACCAAGTAATTTTTCAATAATAATTACAAAAGAAATTATAACAATCTTTTATTTCTTAAAACAAAACAAAGAACATTGTAAAGAAATATATAAGGAAAGATATTTTGAGAAAAAAAGAAATAAAATAATAAAATTTCCATACAAAGAAAACAAAACCCATAGAATCGCATGTTTTTAATTCTCAAGGACAATAAAAATTACATGAGGGTGTGAGTGCTGATGTGTGTATGAGTGAATGATTGCCACGTCTACAGTTTTAAGTGAGAAGTGGATGTACCCATCGATTTAGATCTAAACTATTTGCTGGTAACATTCGGGGCAAAGTCGATATGACTTTTTATTTTCCAGTTTTTCGATGATACCCATATAAAGAAAGTTCAGGTCATCCTTCTTATGAAATATTTTAGAACATAAGTCATTTACATTTTAGCACAATCTAAAGCATGTTTTGGAAATTGTTACAAGAATAATATGATTTCTTACAAGAGCAAACTATCTACTCAAAAACAACAAAAATATTCTCTTTAAATTTTTTCGCTCTCAAATTCATTCATTAGGTTTTCGAATCTCACCGCATAAACTCTGCTCGTTAATGGATACACAATTTCCCATCAAACTGAAAACCCAGTAACAATTAAAATTATTTAGTGAGATAAAACAGTGAATTAAAGCTGAAATTTTGATAGAAGTGATAGCATTGGAATTGCAGAACTATAAAACGCTGAAGATTATATGATTTCTCATTGGAAAACAAGAAAAATTGGGGAAATTTCTTTTGTGATCGTGAGACTAACAACTTGATTTCACTAAATTTCAAGTTCAAATCTCGACTTTAATTAAACTATATGCAATTGCCATCAAAGATACGTGATGAATAAACATAATAGACAACTTTTTGCTGGAAAGTGACTTAAGAAACGTGAAAAAATTAAAGAAAATACGGCGAATATAGATGCCGCTAGTGTCGATATACCCTTCAGTAGTCTCGTTCAATAAAAAGAAAAAAATTGCTTGGCTGAATTCCTCTGTTGGGTCAGTGCTTTGTGTAATCGTTTCGTGGTTAGGTCGTTGTGCCTGCGCGTAATAATAAAATTAACAAACAATTCTATGATAAACAACGACAAATAATCATTTGGAGAAGAAAAATATCTCGTGAATCTACAATTAGTTTATGCAGAAAAAAAAATCGAAGCAACATTAAAAAATATCTCAATGTTGAATGAAATGAAAGTATAAATACGAGAAGAAGAAGAAGAAGAAGAAGGAAAAGGCATTTATAGGTGGAAACAAGAATAAATAAATAAGCCTGCCCTCATATGAAGAAGTAATAAATGAGTACATCAAAATAATAATTTTTAGTATATTAAATATTATAATTCAGCTAATAAGAGAGTGAAGACTGAGAGTGTTTCAGATAAAAAGCAATCATAAAAATCCCCTGAGAAAACTTCCAGCTGGGTGTGTGTGTGCGTGCGTATACAAAATCAACATATAAAATTTTCTCGTCTACAAACCATGACAACATTTGCACCAGCTGTAAAAGAGGAGCGACATGATGAGGCAGAAATAGCAGAGCTGGCAGCCAAAATGGTTGAAGCTCATAAAACGCAAGCGGCAAAGCAAGCAACACAACAAGTATCGAATCAAGTACTTTTAGGATCACAAACGCAACAGACTCCTGGAAGTATTTTAAATTTTATTCAACGTAAACCAATCACAACGGCAATGGCTCAACCAGTGCCGTCAACGACATCAAGCACATCAAATGGAACCAGCAATGGTTACTCTACAGTCGATGATGGAAGACCCGCAGATGAAGAGAGTCTCAAAGGTCATTTCGGATGGGAATCGTTCAATGGTGGGAAGATTCATATTCCTTACATCATCCGACAGACAGAAAAATATTGCGCAGTGCGTATCGTCGAACAGAAATTGCTCAACAAGTATCTTAATGTACTACATCAGGATCTCTATAATTGCACAAGTGTTAGAAGTTACTACATCACAGACGTCGAAGCTCGACTTCTTGACGAGATAAATTTTCGTCACTGTGATCAATGTTTTGGTAAAGAGAAATTCAGTATGAAAGATCTCATTGTGCGGCTTAGTGATGCACAAAAGTTCCAACAATTCCTGGAAGTGTGCTACAAGAAGCTCACAAACTTTTCAACACCAAATGATAAATGCGGATTTATTAGAATAAACAGTGAATCTGTGGTTCCTTATACAGTGCGTGATGGTCAAAAAATGGTTCCATTATTCTACTTTGAAGGCGAGACAGACAATCTAAAGTTAAAAGCTGATTCTTTAAGTGGATGGGATCTTTCATACTTAAAGTTTTGTTGTAAAGTGCAAGGAATTAGAAATGAATTGTTTGCAAGTGAAACTGTATCTGTAATTAGTCTAGATGACATTAAAAGCTATTTTCCACAAGGAACACAATTTGAAGATTATTGGCCGAATAAAGTTGTTGATACGCAACTTCTTGTTGGTGGTCAAAAGTCACATAACAACACAATCAATTGGACACATCCGCCTCCCAAACAAATCACCAACACTGTTCAACGAAGTCAACAACTTCAGCAACAGCAAAAACAACAACAGCAGCAGCAGCAGCAGCAACGTGCGATGACTGGTGGAAGTGTCGGTGGACTTCAACACATGTATTCAAATAATGTTGACATGAATTACTTAAGAACGATGCAACAAAGTGGAATGTCTAATCAACAGGCGAGTTTTGCGGCTCTAGTGAGTTCTAAAAGGATTCACAATCAAAAGAACTTTGGAATATTACTAACAACTTTTTATCTTTGTTTTCATTTTAGGCTTTAACTAGTGGATGGAGCAGTCAAATAACTCAGTCGCAATATGATCAAATGTTAAGACTATCAGCTCAAACTAAACAGGTAACTGTTATTGTTTGTGATAAATAAACATCTAGAAATGTTATTAAATAAATTGCATTCCATACATTGTAGAATTCTTCATCAAGACCGTACACAAGTCGTCAACAACAGCAACAAATTCATAGCCTCTTACAAAGTCAACTTTATCCCTATTCAAATGCTGCCAGTATGTCATTGAATAGTAATGGAAGTTCGAGAACAGGAACACAACAACCACCGCCACTTGTACGCTCTCAACAACAGCAATCTCAAATGTAAGTGAAGTTCTGTGCTTTCTTTACAAATTAATTTCTTGGTAGATTTTAAGGAATTTTGTAAGAGAAAAGAAAAAAAGAGAAATTTGAAGCATGAATTTTTCCTTATACAAATAGCATGATGATCCCATTCTCCGAATAAATTTTACTTCAACTCTTTACTCATGATTTTCAATTCCAACAATTCTTCTATCTTGGTTCTTGTGCTCGCTCTTAGTTCTTATAGTTTTTCATATCTTTCGATTTCTTATCAAATAATTCATCCGTCAATGTTACAAAAAATCTTCTTCAATTGGCGGATTTCTTTTTATCTTCCTTTTTGGAATTTCCTATGAGTGTACATAAAAGTGATTTCTTACTTAAATTATTCATTAAACAACGCATGATGTCATCAACTCTTGATCCCAAAATATAACAAAATGCGATGAGTCATCAAAAGTGCCTTGTAACACTTTCACATATTATTTTTTTGCTTAATCTCGGGAATCGTGGGTGTAATGAAGAATTTACGTTTGTGTGAGTTGCGTGTGACAAGTTGGAAGCAGATGTTATTCATCTATTTGAAGTACTTTTTTACTTCCGGTTTTCTCTCCTTTCATAAGAGATTCGTAGAGAATTAGAAGAGATAATCAAACATTGATAAGAAATTATTTTACGACAAAAACTGTTTTTGTAAGATTAGTAAAAGCACAAGTTAACCACTAGAAAAAGAAAAATAAAACTGAACCCTCTCCTAGAATCATTATGCGTTTTTCCAATTACAACGACTTAGAAATTAACGTGATTAATAATATTAAGTTAATTTGTTTTTCTTCTTCATTTGTTTCTTTCTGCCGATTGGTGGAACGAACAGAACAAAAGTTCATGCAATAAAACTTAAAAAGAGAAAAAAAAATTAATTAAACAATAAAGAAATAAATTCCAAAAATATCGGCAGATTGAAGTCGTCATTAAAAATTATTTCTCTTTATATACATAATTTTATTACATTTATCTTAATGCTTCTTTTTTTTTTCTTAACGAATAATAAATAACTGGAATTGGGAAAATTTTCTTCATTATTTCTTTCTTCACACTTTATTTTGATTTTTCTTTAAAAAATGTTCCACTAGTGAACAGTTAAGAAAGAGAGAACATATTCAGTTGTAAATAACCTTCCATTACACTCTCATACACATAAATAAATATTTAAATATCAAAAATGCTCACTAATTTACTTTTTTAACTTGATTATTGTTTTTTACAAAATTTATCAAAAAAAACTAAAAAGAAAACAAATGAAATGAAAAGTTCTGATTGAAAAAACGCGACTTTCGTCCTCATAATGTTTCTAGGTCGAATTGTGGTGTAAGTGGTTCAGCGCCCCAATTACGCTCCTCCACAAATCCTCCACCATCCACCTCACAATCCACAGCCACCTATCCTTATATAGCCAGCAATAATGTTAATAGTAGTAACAATAATAGCAAGAGTAACAGTAATGTTGTGACAATTACGCGCTGCCCAACGAACACATCAACTTCAACACAAAGTCAAAATTCGTCTTATCTTAATAGAATTCCTGCCTCGACGACCATTACACCCACACAATATTACAATAGCAAAGACAATTCGTTACCTTCATCCTTGTCAATTTATCCAAAAAACTCACAAACGGGTCACGCGCGTAGTATCATTCAAAGTTCAGTTTCTCCCGTGATTGCATCACCAACACGAGCAAGTCCACAGGCGGGCTATGCAAAACAACCTTCCATCTCACCTGCATCATCAATGCACATACTTCCTGCTGTCATGCAACAGCAACTTGATGAGCTTTTGTTAAAGCAAAACTTTACAGGAATTGCAAATCCTGAATTTTTAAAAGAAACTCTCTTAACATACAATAGCATTTATGCAAAAGCACGACAGCAACAAAATGCTGCTGCTATTGCTGCTGCAGCTGCTGCTGTTGGAGCTGGCAATCAATCCTTATCCTCATCCAATCAATCCTCATTTCCTGTTCGAAATAAGAGCGTAATTACAACATCAAGAGCGAGTGCCATGGATGTAATCGATCTATCTGCTTCTAATTCCCCCACTCCATCAAGGTCGATCCAAGCTGCCGCCGCACTTCAATTTCAACAAGCACAAGCGTCCGTTGCCAATAAACGAGCGCAAAATGGCCAATATTTGAATGGTGGTAGTCAATCGTCATCACGTTCAATGCAATCATCATCATCATCATCGTCATCATCATCAACAGCAAGACTACAGCAACAAATACAAATGCAGAATCCCCTAGCTGGAATTAATGGCTATGGAACAACAGCATACAAAATTGAAAAGAGTTTCATTGAGAATCAAATGGTTCATTGTATAAATATGATTCCTTATTCACCAAACAGTGACATGATAATTCCACTAAGCGAGTTAAGAGATCAATTTTATCCAAATGCTAATCTCGATGTGTGCAAGAGAGTTATGCAAGCGCTTGAAATTAATCTATTCAGTGGAACCAAGTAAGAATAAGACATTGAAAATTTCGTTCATTTTATCAGTTATTTGAATAATTTTATAATTAAGTTCTCTGTTTTTTGCTCATTTCCATTCATAGACCCCAATATCAAGCTTACAGTGAGCTTGGCAAAACAATTGCTGATAATATTCCGTTTGTACGTGTTCTTGACGTCATAACGTACATGCCGCAAATTAATTATATGGTGAGTTTGTATTCTGTTCGTTTGTAGAGATTAGAAATTAATTAACTCTAATTTGTATGCTTTAGGTTCGAGGACAAATGCAAGAAGCAAAAAATGCATCAAAACGTGCTCGTATCAGCTAGGAATCGGGAATGGGGACACTCACAACATCACCATCGTGTCCCCAAACGACACTTCTGTCATCGGCGACATCTAAAGCATCATCAGCATCATCATCATTACCTACCAAAGCATCAACTAATGACTATAATAATTTCTCTGACTTTTGGCAACAAATGTCTCATGGATTGTTGTTAAAGAAGAAGGAACATCATATCCAACATCAACTTTTACTTCAACAACAACAGCAAATGACTCAAATTCAATCACTTCATCATTCATTTCCTTCTCCAATTACGCCAACTTTTGATAAGAAAGTTTTCTCGTCGCCACCGTCTTCGAGCTGCCGTTTTGACGGAGCTGGAAGTAATGGAAGTTCATCAGCAAGTACTCATCTTCCGACAGAAGTATCGTCTAATGTTTCTCTTTATTCATCGCCATCATCTTCAAGTGCATCAACACCTGGGCTGTCAACAAGTAATCAAAGACATTCATATAGTCAATATCCATTCAATGACGTTTATGGATCAAGCGGAAGTTTCTTAAGTTCTTCATATGCAGCAGCAGCAGCTGTTGGATCATCTCATCACGATTTAACAAGATCTTCGTGTTCAGCTTTACCATCGCCGACAATTTATCCTCCAACACCACCACCATCTACACCTTGGATACATCCAGCATGGTTTGGTTCATTAGAATCAGCTGGTTATATGAAAACACCAAAATCAAATCCATTTGATAATTGAAGATGAAATCGATGTTATAATTACGAGAACCATAGAATATTATCAATGAAACTAATATCTTCTTATTTAAAACTCATTTCTTCTTCGTCAAAATCGCTAGGAACCAATGCAACTTTAAGTAAATATATGAACACATGAAGTATAATGTTTAGTTCTAAGTACTTTATTTCTCTTAACTTTCATCTGTTTTATTTATTACAATGAGTTAGTCTTACTTCTATTATAAATTATATTTCATTTTTCACTTAAAGTTCCAAATAGAAATGTAAGCGTAGAAGAATATAAAAAAGTTAGACAAGAAGAAGTTACTCGTAACTAAATAAATAAAAAATGTATGTTTTCCAAAACAGAATAATTAATAATTAAAAGTAATGATAACTTAATTCTAAGATGCGAGAAAAGAAAAAGAAATATTTAATATTCAAAAACGCTCCAAACATTTCAACACAAAACACATTGGATATGTGAAATTGATGTTAAGTAGAAAGAAAATTTTAAGGCTGCAAAAAGATTCTCTTTGAGATTTCTTCTAGTTAGAATGGATTAATAAGAGATCAATAACTCTATAAATGTAAATTCAACCAGCAAACATATATTTTTCTGATGTGCTTGTAACAAATCATGTAAGTAAATTCATTTAGGTCTTGTCTCTTTCTCGCAAATGGCTGGTCAAAGAGTAAATATGTTAAATCGATTTAGTTTTTAAGATGAAATATTTGACGATCAATCAAGTTTAATAACTTATATCTTCAGAACGAAGAAAAACAAGAAAAATCCTACTCAATACAAGAAATAAAAGAATAAATAAGAAGGAAGACGTTGAAATAAATAAAAATTTATGTTTTTTATTATTTTTTGATAGGTATTAAAATTTTTCCTTCCAGAAAATAAAAAATCTACGAGTAAGAATTAACGGTTAAATACTTTTTAAATCTCATAAATGAATGTTGAATGTTTTTCATCGAGGACAAAACATTGACTCAAAAACATTGCACGTGAGAATCTCACTGAGAGAGCGAAATAATTTTCCTTTCTGGATATAAGAAAAGTCGTGAGTGGTAGTGTGCGGAAAACAGTTGTTGGCACCAAAGTCGATGAAAACGAGTGAGAGGTGACATTGTATTGTTTAATTAAAAAATAATAACGTTAAAAATGAATGTTCTAAAGTGTTGAAAATTGATAAACTTATTGGGAAACGTTTTTTAAAGTTAATAGTGAAAAAGAATAATGTTGAATCATGGTTAAAGTTTTCATTTATGAATTTTATTGTGAAATTTTTCTTTCCATCGTAGAAAATTCTTGATGGAGAAAAAAAGCTTCAGACAGAGAATGCTCTCGTAAAAAGAACTTTCTTTCGCGAGTGTTAGTGAAAAAGCACGAAGGATTCGTTGTTCATCTCCACAAAATTGACTTTACCCTATGAATAATAATAAAGACTGAGAGTGTTATCAACTGGAGAATGAATAAAAAGTGTTGAAAACAGCCAAATTTGGAGGCTTTAAATTAAATTTTCCTCAATCTTCTAAAAAGAAAAGCTTCCAATTGTTTCTTTTTGAAGTTTTCCTAAACAAATCTATTGCCAAATATGTTATATCTAGTTTTAACTTATATTACTCGTTTCGAAAAACTTTAAATGTAAAGAGAGAAAATGAAATTTTCTTGTCAAGTGTGAAAAAGATTTTCTCGAAATTTATCAATAAAATCTAACAATGGAGAAAGTAAAACGCTTTTTGAAAGTTCAAACGGATCCTTGTGAACACCGGACGAGGCAACAAGTTCAAGTACATCCACAAGTCGGTCGAAGAAGGAGAAAAAGTCGCGCAAGAAGAGATGGGTAAGTAACTGTCGTCATCATCAAAACTGACGACAACAAAGACAGGAAATAAAGTTTTTTTTTCTGCGTGATGATTCATAAATTTTCTTTTTCTTCTTCCTACCCTTTTATTATTTCTTGGTTTTATCAGACGACTTTCTGGAGCCAGTGGACATTCAACTCGAAATGAAGGACAGTTCACGGGACAAGGATCGATTGTCAACATTAATCCACAAATGCCGGCAATGACGCAACCTGAAACTTTGCGACAAAAAGCTTTTGCAAAACTCAAGTTGTTCAATTTCTCACTGAATTGGGATTTGCATATGAATCAGTGCAGGTAAGGAATATAAATCAGTTAAATGTCTTCCTTTTCACTTAACATATCAATCTTCATTTTTATCTTTTAGACCCAGAAGTCTCTTGTCCCGACGACTTTACCGTAGTCGCAAATACGACGACAATGAGCTGTATCGGAGTAATAGCTTCAGATTTCAACGATTCGAACGTAACGATGATACATGCAAGCGATTCAATAAACAGGTGAGTTTGGCATGTTCATCAATAGCCAGTGATGGGCACAGTACGGCAAAAAGGATGAATTCAGTTATTACATCAAATTATTTAATCTGATTTTTCACTAGAACTGATATCATTAAAATATAAAATTATTTTATTTACGTTACACACTGCAAAACTATTGCACTTTAATTTTTTAATAGTTTTGCATTGTGTAAAGTGATACAAATAAAATAATTGATATTTTAATGACATCAGTTCTTGTGAAAAATCAGATTAAGTAATTTGATATTGATTGGAATTCTTGGGAAGTCAATTTTGGAGGAATCTGAAAAGATTAATCCTTATGAAAGAAATTAAATTAAAAAAGAAATATTTAAATAATAAATAATCGAAAACTGTGACTGCGAGAGACTGCCAGTTATTTGTGCCAGTGTGGACTAGCAGAAAGTTCCCACCACTATTGAAAATTGTTATGATGTATTAGAAAACTCTTAGAAAATTAGGTCAAAGCTCACATGAGTCCATTACATTTATTCTTCTCATTACCACCAGCCATTCCCAGTTATGTTATTCTCAAATGCTTTTCAGATTAGACAAAAGCGCCATTAAATGAGACTTATCGAAGGCAGGGCAAGTGTCGTGCCCATTTATGAAACGATACTGCAGTGTTGTTAGCTTCATAGATAAATATGAAAAACAAAAAAATATGAAAATTAATTTATTTTAATGCTCTCTTAAGCGCCAAAACATCATGCGGAAAAGTTCGTGGCGAAGAACATTAGTTTGAATGTCAGTTTAATTTTATATGAGAAAAAAGAAAACAAATTTGTGGAGTTTTTTATATTTAAACATCACTGTCTTAATAATCCTTAAAATAAAACTCCCACTTCGAACCACCAACATTATTTATGAAACAGAATAACGACGATGAAAGTATCATGAGGGTCTTAAGATGATTTCATTTATTTAATATTGTTTCTCCACAATGATGTTGTTCATCTCGTATCGTGTTCCACCTTCTGATGCTTAACGCAATAAATCAAAACTTTGATCCCCATAAATTAGATCCGTTCCAGAAAAAAACTCTTCAGTAAAAGAAAATTGCATAAGAACAGGAAAGAAATTGTTATTAATTTATTTGTTAACTTTTTTTCCATATTGCCCGATTACATTTATTCTCCCCTCATTTGTTTTTATTTTGTTGTGTGATAATTTAATATCGGTAATTGCTCCATACGTACGCCACTTCGGGGAGTTACTGTGTGAAGTGAAACTTTTATGGAGCCCGGGAGAAAATTCCACAGGAATGAAGGTTTTTCCTTTGTTGAAGAATAAAACAGGGAAAATGAAAAAAGTCTTTGAGGAATTTCTGGTTGTTAATAATTCTGAAAGTTTAATTAATTGCTTCAAGTAACGAGATTTAACCGACAATGAAAACGAAAAATAGACGTGAAATGAATGGAAAATGTTGGAAAATATATTGTTAGATATTTTATATTAAAAACCTATCTAGGCTTCGTCTCACTTTATGGACCTAACATCACAGCAGTCGATGGAAAGTTTGTCTGTAATTGTGTGGCTATTTAAACGCAATGTATCGATATAACATAAAAAAGATTTTCTCTTTCCTTAATGGCAAAATTATGATATTGAATGATCGTAATAATTTTTCCATTTCGTCGTTTGGAGATTAAATTACGATATAAATAAGCAGATGTAGGTAGGATGTCCGTTCTGTCCGAAATTAAGTATTAAAAGGCTTCATCGACTCCCTTTCGTGCCATGAAAAACGATAAACAATAAACTTCAGCCACAAGTATTCACAACATTATGGTTTACCTTCTTCATCGATGTTCGGACGTCAGGTGCCATTAATGAATGTTTTAAAGCATCTTAAAGTCTAATAAATTAAGTTTACAAACAAAATTTCCTTTCTTGTTTTTCTTACGTCTGGCTAGTCTTAAGATTTCAAAATTATTTCACATTCCTTCGTTTCTTACTAGAAGATTTATTGAAAAGTTTCCAAAGACACAAACTTTTTTGTTTGCCTTCATTTCAATTTCTCCAGTGTCCTTAAAATTTAAAGAGAACTTACTGAAATGATTCTTGGGAGACTGGACATTGTTGAAGCATTCCTTGATTTGAATTTCTCTATCCGAAGAAAGCAGCAACAAAAAGGCCATTAAAATTTCAAAGCAATTTCCTCATGCGATGTTTTAAGCACATAAATAACGCTGAAACTGGCACTATGGTGGAGAGAGGCTAACAGCAAGCATGAAACTAGCACGATAATGGATGATAAGCTTTCTCAGAAGTTGGAAGGAATGAGAAAAAATGGGATAAATTACGATCCATGAACATGTACTTATGACTATCGAAATTAGTATGCAAATTTTTATCCATGCAACATTGTTCGTTGAATTTAATTTCGACATGAAAACGACTAAAACGATGTTTATATTTCCTTAAATATTGAATTCTCGTCGTTGTTGAGATGGCTTACATACGATAACAGATTTTACTTTGACCATTTTATAAAATTAATCTGTTGAAAGCGGGCACTATAAATGTTTAAAATAAAACATGTAAAGGAGAGAGAGAAAGGGAAACCATTAGATTCATTCATGTAATTATGAACAACTTTAAAATGAATATTTAAATCCATTATACAAAGCCTAACCAGAAGAATTTCTCATGCATAAGAAAATATTATTTTCATGGGTTTTGAAAGGAATTTACGTAGGTAATCGTTTGAAATTAGTTAAACTTCAAATCTCATTCGGAACAGAAATTTTCCTTTTTTAAATCTCATAAAAATGGCTTTCTTGACTTCCTTGATTGCAAAAAGGGTTGCATTTGATATTTGACAATTTTGAGGGTGCGAAACGGTAGACAACAGACGAAGAATTTCAATTGCTTTAGGACCAATTTCATTCACGAATAACTTTCTTTTCTTTTTTACATAATTTACAATTTTCGCATTTTTATTTTCATTCTTTTCGTTTTTTTATGATTTTTTTCTGTCGGTGAAAAATTGACAATGTTTTATGGAAATATATTCACGAGTCATGAGAGGGTGGAACTATGATTTTTCTTCTTTTTATCGAATGAGAAAATTTGCCTAATTTCATGCTCATTTCTAGCCTTGGTGTTGTGGTGGAAGATATTGTTGTTGGGGTTTTCCAGCGCCAATAGGTTGGGCATTGTGACTGTAACCTTGATGGGATTGTTGTTGTTGATAGACATTGCTTGAAGCTTGTGCGTTGTAGTTATTATGAGATTGTTGTTGATGCGAGTACTGTCCTCGTTGACCTTGTTGTTGATATTGATTCTGTTGTGGTTGGTTACGGGAGAGCTCAGCTTGAAGTTGAAGGATACGTTGGCCTTCGGCTTCGATTTCAGCGGCAACTTTCTTTTGGAGTTCAACTTGTCTGTAAATACATACAATTGAGAATAAAAAATTCTGAATTCATTCTATGATGTAAGTGAACTTACTCGTAGTATTCTGCTGGAAGACTTGGTGGTGTTGGTAAATGGGCACCTTCTGGTTGGAAACCATTGGCATCAGCTTTGTATGAGAGAGCGATTTGTTGTCCGTCTGGTGCAGTGTAACTGTAGCTTCCAACAGCGACTTGTTCAGGGTAGTCGGGGTATTGAGCTTGTGGGTTGTTCAAGTATCCTTCTTCTTGAGCCATGATTCCATTTCCAGTCAAATATTCGAAACGATATTTGCCATCACCTTGATGAGGTTCGTTCACGACTGTAAGAAAGGAATTTTAATTAATTATTGTAATCCAGTTTTAATTGAAAATTGATGATTATTTTTGAATAGATTTAAGTTAACACGTCAGATTCAGACAAAAGCTAAATTTAGTATTCATCTTGTCAAAAAACTATGTCAGAAATGAAACGAAGCAACACAAAAATAAATCTAAGAACTTCTTATGAGAACTCAGCAATATTTGAAAAGTTCCACTTCAAAGAATCTCTTAAACGTTCATCGTTGTTTATCGTCACGAATGTTTTCAACACTTTTCACGTTTCAAATCTTCTTTTTTTTTGGTTCTTTAAATCCATAAAACAAAAATTTAAAAATTCTTCCGCAATTCCAAAATTTAAATTGATTTCCAAAAATAAAATATTTCAACACAATTTTTTTCTGAAATATCATCACGTTTTGGCTTACATTTCAAAATTGGGATTGGTGTTGTGCTAGCCTGATTGTATCCACTTTGGGATTGTTGATAGTTGTATTGTTGTTGGGCTGGTTGTTGATAAGATTGTTGTTTGTATGTTTGTTGTTGTTGTTGGAATGGACGTGGTTGAGCTGCATTTCCACTGTAAGATCCAGCAGAGACTGATTGGAATCCTTTACCGCTTGAAACGGATGTGAATGTTCCATGGTTTAATCCTTGCTGTCCTTGATATTGTGTGCGAACTCCAGTTGGAGATGCATAAACATTCTGGGCACTTGAAGCAAGAGCTTGTTTTGGTGCTTCTAAGTTATATCCACCAGCTGAATGTGCGTTTGCAGGTGGAATATAAGTGTTATCCAAACGTGCGCAAAAGGCACCAGCAACCATCACTGACAATATCAAAAAACTTCTCATGTTGTTTAATACTCAACAATTATGACGCAAATCACGAATAAAAAGAAATATAAATAAGTTTAATCCAAGAGATGATGTCTCACTGCACCAACCGAGCAAATTCAACTGATGATTCTCACTGATGTTGTCGATGGTTTTATAGTGAATCAGCCTCCATTCATGAAACAAACAAACACCGCAAAAAAAAATGATGCGGTGACGTCGTCGAGAATTTCGCGTTCTCTTATGCACGATCCACTGAGAGGATCCATCTCTCATGTTACAATTGGTTAAGTTACGTTTTTTCCTTCTTCTTTTCTACATCATCATGTTGTTGTTGCTGCTGTTACATCTCTTGTTGGGTTTAAACATTGCCGATGGTTTTTGTGCTTTCAGAGATCGCGCTCAATGTCGCGACTCATTTTTATTATTATTATTTTTTTTTGAATTTAAGATGAAGTAAAAAAATAAAAACGATCTGTAATAGCTTGAAGGAATGAGTTAATTGTTCAATGTATGAAGAGCGAAAATTATGCAAACATTCACGGGTTTAGGGATGCATGTGAAGATATCTAATAAAGGTTAATAAACGGTTCGACTTATATAGGCAAATCCTTCACTTTAACAGTTTCACGCTTAATATTTGTTAATTTATTGTTTCTTAAACGATTTGTTCTGTATTGTTTTTTTTCTTCATTCATCTTTCATCTTTACCGTATCGAAAAGCAATTCGTCGAACTCGCCATTAAAGCAGTTAAGTTATTTGAAAACTATATTTAAAGTGATTTGAACTCATCACACATTGTTATGAGAGGTAATGAGATGATCACGAGAACGTTTTGGAGCAGTTGCTATTAATTCCATGTTTGAGATGCATTTTTTCTCGATCTAAATTAGTATAATTTTACACTTAATGAAAAGGTATGTGAAGGTCGACGATTAATCACTCAATTCTAATTGTTCTGCTGCAAAATTGTTTGTCTTTAGAAAGCTTTAAGGAAAAATAAAATCGTGAAGCTAACACGGATAAAGCTGTTCTTTAATAACAGATTTCAAATGTGTTTTCCGGACAGTAATTCCAATTACAACGAATTACGACATTAATTGTTTATTTTTTTTTCATTTGATTCAAAGCTCGTCAACTTTATTGATGCTTCTTCAAAATAATAATTTTTTTTCTTTTATTTCTCATCATCACGGCTAATATTTCGCAGTTCACGAGAATCATCGACATCATTAATCACACAATTAATCACCTCATAGCTGTTTATATTTTCAATTTGTCTAAATACAAGTTTAGTTAAATAAATTTAACGGCATGTGTGTTTGATTTGGATGAGCATGAAGCGTGTCTATTTGATCAAATGCTTTTTATATGACGTGCTGTGATGTTAAGGAATGCAATTTTGTATGTTTTTACTTCATGTTGCCATGGAAGATGTACCAGCAACGTGAAGTTAAAAGAATTTCTTATTTCTTGTCACGTACATAAAAGGATTCAACGTTTATAATTAATTAATTGTTCAACCTGTTCATCTCTGCCACCGAATCTTTTTATTCTCTCAGACACAAAAGAAATATTTTGCCATAAACGTCACAATTTTATTGTGAATATTTATCTTAATTTTCAAGCGATACCGCAGTGGATCGCTGATTTAAATTATGTGCAAAAATTAATTACCAAAGATGAGAACTGCAATCGAAATCGGAATTGTTAAATTGATTAATGATTCGGGTGATGCAGGGAACAACAGAGACATAACCTTGAGGCAATCAACTGAAATTAAAGCAAAAATAAAAAGAAATAAAACATGAAATACAACCATGACCCATCTTGTTGATGATCAATGATGGACCATTAAATGAGATTAATGCATCCCAACATATCGTTTATAGTAAACCAATTAAGATGCTTTAAGAAAAGTTTAATAAGGGAAAGGACGATACAAACAACTGTACACGGTCCGTCAGCCTTGATAGATCTGTACGATATTAAATTATCATACTAACAATTGGAATCGTAACTTGTTTGCATTGAGTCACTTGCGACAAAGGAAAACCAAGATCATCTCCTTTTTATGGTTGTTCCAGAACTCAGAATACTTTTACTTTCTAATTGGTGGTTAAAGAAGCTATTTCGAAGGATGGATTGCTTTTAGTCTTCAGTGGGACGAGTTACAAGCAATCAACATCAACATTGACGTGAAATAAAGCTATAAACGACGCTTCAGACATTCCTGTTTAATTAAGTTTAGTTGCTATCGCGAGAAGAACCCTGCACGATCGGATGTTAACATTGTAGGTAGTTGTTCTATATTTTCAGTAATAAAAAATAAATGCTAAAAATGTAAAAAAACAAGTTCACTTAAGCAAATAATTCATTCTGATCGCTTTCAAGTCGATTAAAAATATTTCAAGATTTATCTTTAAATCTTATGTTTAAAGATACTTTAATACAATTCAATGCTCAAACCATTAAATAATCGATCATTTCTTGCATCACCAGAGAATTCTTTAATACCAAACTAATCAATCCATTTAATGGTTACTTACGCACATGTTCGTCTATCTTTTCAATGTCATCAATTTTATTATTTTTGTTTCTTTTTTCGTGTTTTTTTTTGCTAGTGCAACATTGCATTATGTGAAACTAAAACAAGTTTGTCAGTTTCTCAGCTTCATTTTACTTTGTTTGACTCTCACCGAAAATGATCACACATTGAGGCGTCAGAAAAAAAGACACAAAAATTAAGAAAATCATTAAAAAAAATGAAACGACATTGTAATTATGAAATCAGAGCATACTTAGTAGATGAAATTAACCGCAATTGTCACGATTGGAATTCGGCTTTATTTGCTTGTAAATAATTATTGCCAAATTCAACGTCATTTCACTTTGAATCAAAATATCGCGATCATGTTTCATAGTAACAACTTAAGAAACTTTTCGTCGTCTCTTTCATCGCGTTCATGCTTTTTCATATTTCTTCGTAGTCTCGAATCCAAAACGCACAACAATCTCCTAAATAAAGAGATGAGAGACATGCGATACGGTAACTCGCATCAGAGACTAAAGATGATTTACGCAATATTTGAATGCAAATCGATTTGTCGATTTATTCTTCTTCAATAAATAAATGTCTTGAAATATGGAATGAAACAACTCCATAAAATTATTCTTCCAGCTATAATAAATCAGAATGTCGACTCCCGCCAACCATGAAGTTATCAAATTCATTCTTGTTTCTTCTGGTGATACATTTGTTCGCCCATAAATACATGTGCAAAGGGGAGCAAAATAAATGATAAGAATCATTTCTGTCTCGACTTGTGTTCAAGGAGAAGAAAGAATCTTGAAAAACAAGCGAATCTTCTTCAATTGTTAGAGATTACATGTGGAATGCATGAAAATTTCACAATAAACTTGTCGTGATTGTTGTTCTCGGTTCTTCGTTAGCGTCAGCAGAAATTTATGTTGAGGATGATTGAACACTAAAAAGCAAGTTTGAAGGCACAGTAAATCATTCGAAATATCTCACTTTCATTTAGAACTTTCTCATGTTTTATCCTGTTAGCATTTAAACCTGACATCATCATTCAAATGAAGTCTCTGAAGTGATATAAAAGGAAACTTCTCCTTATGTCACAATAAATTATTATTAATATTCCATTCCCTTCTTCCCTGAATCTTCGTTTTGCCGTCAAGGTTGTTAAATCTTTCTTGAGTGAAACGAAGTTTCTCAATGGCTCTACTTTAGGAGAGAAATGATTCAGGCTGTACATAAATAGATTGCTTCTGGGACATGTGAATCCACCTTTCGCATCAGTTATTGCGAAAATAAAAACAACTTGCTTTCCTTGCATTAACTTAAGAGGCATAAAAAATTTACAGTTCTTCTTCGTTTCCTTGAAACATTTCTTTCAAACTTTTTGTTTTTCTTGAACGCTGATGCAACAGAAGAAGAAACACAAATTGTCTCTGGTGGCTCCAACATGACTCCAACTGAATCTCAAAATGCTTCTATGATAAATGACTCTTCTGTGGTTTAAAAAGATAAAACAAACGGCTCTATTTTTATTTTTGTTTTGGTCTTTTCACATGATTTTTCAAGAGCGATAACCCAGCACCAGATCGACTTGACTGCATTTAGTAGACACTAAATGAAAGCGAAAATATTAAAGTCCATAAACAATTAAAAGTTAAATATGCTTTCGTGTGCTCTTCGTACTGGTTACCTCATTTTCTCTCAACTCTTTTTCTTCTTTCACACTCGTTTTCGTTTCTTCTTTAAAAAAGTGGTTTCAGCACATCTGATGACCTTCACCGTGATGTATCTTTATGTACGTTTAAGGCAGGTTGTGGATTGTGAGAAAAATTACAAGTAAAACGAATGGAGGAAATTTTATTAAATATCGAATTTCGAATTGATTTAATAAAATGTAATAAAAATCATAAGACGTCAGTTTTCAAGTAATTCTCATGAAACAATAATAAAAGCAGAAAGAAGTCGTAAAACATTTATAACTCGCATTCATTTCAGAACTTCATCGTTTGACCCTAAGACAATACACCAATTTCAATCTCACGACTTCTTGATTATTTTAATGCGTCTTTGTCGAAGGTCTTTAGAACCTATCGTGATTGTTACGTTCTTTTGAAGATTCTCGAAAGAAGACACAACGTCCGGCTTTATTCTGTAACTTATTATTGTTCTTCCTCGAAAAATTTTTTATTTGAGTCTCCAGAAAAACTGATTCTGATGAAAGAATTCATGATAAAAAAAGGTGTGGAGGATGAAGGGAAATTCCACAAAAACAAACATCATCAAGTGAGTCGTATGGAAAAAGAAACTAATTCTAGCGATTATGAATCAGCATTATAAATGATATTGCATTTGAATGATGATGATGATGCTGCGTCTTTGTATTTTCATCTCAATCTTCTAAAAATTGAGATTTCATCGTTTAAATATACAAATTTTTATTTTTAAAAATGAAATTCCGTCAGTTGAGTTATTTATTTCGCGGTTTTGAAGTTTGAATTAATTCATCGAATGATGGAATTCCGGAATTGGCAATGATTTCGATGCTTCTTATGAGTTCCATGTGTGCGTGTTTATTTATTCAACATCGTCATATGTCAAAGGTCACATTTCGATTCGGAGCAACAGATTCTCGAATGACCATCATAAAACTACTGTTGGGACGTCCCATAAATCATGTAAATCTCTTTCATAAACAAACACAACTTATTATCGATTCAAGTCCGTAATTTGTGGACAAATGAATTGTGTGAGGGTGGAACATAAACATTCCAATTAAAATTTAAAGGTGTTTTGTTTTTGCTACATTTTTTCACTCTTTTAGGACTTGACAATGTGGAGGTTTCATGATATGTAGAAATAATATGTTGTAGGTTGTGGAATCTTGCTGTTTAAAAACAACATAGCTTTATATATTTATGCCTCCGATTCAACGAGTTAGTAGAAGCAAAAAGTGAATGAAAACAAACAATAAAATTGATTTACTGACTTTGGTCGCAATGCTCTACCAACAACGGCAAAGGGTGGAAAATAAAAAAAGTAAATTTTTGCTACTGGTTTTGAGAGTTTCAGTATTTAAGTAGATAACGTTTGCTATTATTTTATCCCCTTAAAACAGACAACTACAATCGAGAAAATCCTTTTCTGTTTTCCTTTCCTGTTGTGCATTTTAATTTTGCCCATTTTTATTTAACTGGCTTTTATTGGATTGTCGTGATGCATAAATGCGGAAAGCATTTTAAGAAGCATGGCTGGCTGGTAGTTTCATTCTCCATCATTAAATCGTTTTGTCATCTCGCTTTGCTTCTGGTCATCGACGCAATTTGTGATGGCTTTACAGCAGACCATGCTTAATATGCGAACATCGTATGTCCATTGTTTTGTTATATTTTCACTAAAAGCCATTCGATTGTTTCGGATCACAACTCAGCATGAGTTTTTTTCCTTCCTTCTGTTTCACATCGAAGCGTGCGTTTTTTAATTTTCTGATCCATGAGAGGCATTTTCCATGAGGGGGAAATTTCCATGGAAATGATGATTCATACTTTCTACATGTGACCAACATTGCGCAACACCATTTGTTTGATTCAAATTACAATGCTGGGTCACTCACACTATTGAAAATTATTTTCCACACTAACACACTCGCATTTATTTATGTATTGTTTATATTTTTTCACGTTTCGCTACCATATGATGTGAAAATTTTTCTCTTATCTTTCAACCCCACACGATGGTGTCTGTGATATTGAAGTCACGAGGGGGGAATTTTCCAGTCTCTCTTCAATGTGTGGGTGTCGAGGAAAATTTTCCTTTTGCGATTTTCTTTCTCACTGTTGCAGTCATTTTTCAGCATTTCATGTAGACAGTTGAGAAAAAAAACTTTTCTTTGATAATTTTCAACTCATTATCTGAGTTCTCAAAAAGTGTTTAGTGCAAAGCAATTGAATGATTGGAAACTTTGAGCTAATAAGAAGACAATTGGAACAAAAAACTTTGATCTTTTAAATCAAATCTTTTGAAAACTTTGTGTTATAAAATCAGAGAAGTGAAAAACATTTTTTGTAAAGATTTCTCTTCATATCTCGTACGTGTAAAATTTATTTTTGTGTGTGTCTGTTCGTGATTCGAATTTGTCAAGATATTAGGAGAAAGGAACTGTGAACTTTTTGAGCCTTTTGAGAAGAATCTTTTCCTCTCTTATCAGACATTTTTAATCTTTTTGTAAGAGTTTTACTCGTGGTGACTCATCGCTTATCAGCTTCAAAACCAGGCACGAGTGGGTTGGGTTTGTACAAGAAACTTTTTCCGACCCAACTCATCCTGTTTAAACTTCTTTGAATGTGACAGCATAAAAAGGAAATCTTTGTAGAACCACTTGAGTGTAACCTTGGCAAAATCATCAAAGTGAAATCTGGTGAAAATCACAACCATCACCGTAAATTTTCTTAATGTGTTTGTGACAGCATTGAAATATTTCATCTCAGAGAACAAGAATAATTAATATTTGTTGAAAAACTGAAACGCCGTTTGTTTAGTAAAGTTTTGAAAGACTTTTTTTACGAGCAATTCTTCTGTGCAAAAATAAAGTAACAAAAAAAGGTAAGCTGAAAATCCCCGCATTAATTCAATCTCGTTTAAAACGACGTCATGACCCCGAAAATGAAAATGTACTAAGGATGAATCATCTATTGATTGTGTCTGATTTCGACATTGTTTGTTTTTGTTGTGAACTTTAAATGTTTTTGTTCGTTCGATAAAAAAAAATACAAGCAAGTAAACAAAACCAGACAAATGATAATGGATAATGGCAAGAAAAATCTACGTCATTAGTCAATGAAATCAATAGCAAAATAAGATTGGAAATTTAAACCTTAGAGAGAAAAATAAAACGAAATTAAAGTTTGCTTGTTTTTGAAAGATTTTTCCATTGCCGTCTACGTTTCATTTTCCGGAAGTAATTTGCCGAAGAGCTCACTAAAATAAAATTCATTTGAGTTGTCTTGAAGCTTGTAGCTATGAACTTTCAAATTTTCCTATCTTGACAACTAGAAAAATGTAATATCATTTATGCAAACAGCTTTCTTTTCTATTTAATCAACTCACTAAGCAATTTCCGAGCGAGCTTTTCCGTTTAGAGAAAATTTATTCGCGATTTGTTATCGATGTCATCGGAAAAGCTTACTCTAACATAACTTTTTATTTTTCGACGAAGGATTTTCCATGAAAAATTATCTTCCGACGCTTTCCCCCCGAAACAATACGACTGTGTTAGTGTGTGGAGCTGAATGAGTCATCGATGAGAAATGCGGGTATTTTCCTCTTTTTCTTTACATTTTTAGAAAGAAAACAGAATTACGCTGACTTTGTGATGATTTTTCCTTATGGTGATGTTGTATTTCTCATTCTTTTGCTCGTTTTCTCCCCTCAATAAACTATTTTTTTATGTCTCAACCCCCCGTCATGGTTTTCATATGGAGTGATGTGTGATAACAATAAAAAGCGGCAAAAATCGTATTAAGAAATGAGAATATTTTCTCCGGATGGGATTAGAAAGGATGGGAAAAAAATGTTCAAGTGAAGAAAATCGTTTAGTTAATTTGATGGTACGACAGAGCCGAATGAAACATAAATGACTTTTCATCCATAATAAAAGTGTTTATGAAAAATAAGGGGGAAAGAGAAAAGATTTCATGCATCTATGGATGGTAATTTGATGGGGAAATGAATTTGGGTTTTATGAATTTCCTTCTTATCGACCCTTGATGGTCTTGTCATCATCTTATGGCAACATCCATCCGACCACGAAATTTAATAACCAGATCAGAGATTATGAAGGAAGATTGTCAGAATTTGTGTAATCATCAGCAAGATATCATAATTGCTATCTATCTTCAGCAATGCTATGATTTTTGTCGACACATTCATATGAATTGACATCAGTTGGAAAAAATCTCTAATTGGCAGTCAATAAAGCAAGATTTTCATTTTCATACAATTTTTTATGTTGTGAATTTTTTTTTCTTTATTTGGATCGTAAAATTGTATGATGGCATTTAAGGAAGCTGCGGGCTAGCAAGCGGTAGAGTCAAAGAATGAGGCGAGGGTGGCAAAAACATTCCGGTATTTAATCGCACTTTCCCTTGCGTTTGCGCATTTGTCATTTAATTGCACACATTTAAGAATAAATTTTTGGACATTGAACAACGACAGTGATAAGAAAACGAATGATGAGAGAAAAATTTAGCCGAATAATGACTACGATGATTGCTCGTTCAATTCAATTAACAAAAGGGAACATGAACATTGCTCACTGTCATCAACTTTTCTAACAAATTCATTTTATTTCACAACTATCTGCATAAGCGAAACTTATCACTGAATCAAATAACTGTGACTGATGATGTTGCGATTTTTTATGCCACCGACATTCTTGAATATAAAAATCAACAGCGATCTGTCGTAAAGATCATGGACAAGTTTAAATATTATTTTTTTACGAAAGTAAAAGTGAGATACTTGCTGGAACACCCATTACAAGTTCACATTTCTAACATGTTTTAAGTTCATTTGGAATGTAGATAATTAAAAAAATTTCATCAAACTCTTTCATTGAACATGATTTCATTCATCACTCTCAAATCACTCTCAAATATAAACAATATATCGGATCATTTGTCAAAAAAGTTGTTAATGATACATCCAAAGAGTTAAACTATGTTACAGCTCGAATTATGTTATTTTACAAGCTTTTTGTTTCTGTAGGTTTTTTTTTTGAAATTTCTTGGTGGTCAAAGAAATCACGAATTGGTGAAAGACGATCACTTTAAAATACTTAATTTTGAAAATCGAAGGTCATGTTGAGTACCGTAAAATTATTTGACATCTTTCGTTGCATGAAATTGTTGTTGAAAGCGGTCAATATAAAATTTATTGTTTAAAGAAGATAAATTAACGAGAAAAGTTTCGCTGCCCATTGTTGATGTTTTATAATGTAGAAGTAAATTAAATAACAAGCATAGTGGTTGAACTTGTTTGAAATGTTTATTCATTCATTCATTTCATTCACATCCATCTTCGGTAATCAAATCAAAACCCTGAGTCAATCAAACGAATTTCAAACAACACCTTTGACTCTTACGAATTACGATTGTCGGGTGGATAACAAAAGCTTAAACTAAAATCCATGAAAAATGAAGACAAAAAGTCAAAACATTTTCGATAAATTATCTCATGTGTGGAAGAAATGTCATCGAAATGAAACGAAGAAATAAAAATTGTCTTCCCTTTCGAGCGACAAATTAAATTGATGATGTGAACATAAACTACCATTGAAATCAATTAGTTTCTCGAGGATTTCAAGTTGAAAGCTTGAGCTTGTAATAATTTATTTTGATCCCTTATAGCTTTGAAAACATTTTGACCAATTCTCGTGATGAACTGCACAAAGAAGACGATAACCTCAATCGTTAATGCTCCGAAAAAGTAAAAATCATAAGCACGATAAATTACAAGCGATCTCGTAGTAAAAGTAAAGTAAATGAATAGTTGCAAAAGTGTGAAGGCTACAGCAAGAATGAATTGTATGCCTTTTTCTCAGATGAACCATAAAGACATGCAGAGAAGGAGCTTCGCTTAAATTAAATCGCCCCGCAGCCAATTTCGATGATGGGAAAAAGAGATTTATTGACTATTGTTGAAGTTACTTTCAATATTGATCATTGAAGTTAATTGCAATTTCGGACTGTCAAAGGATCTTTTGAGTGTTAGGGAAGATGGAATATCGTCAAAATTTATAGGCAATGGCAGTCGTTTAGATTCGGTTGGTATCTGGGAAGCATTTATAGACTGTTTTATCCCACTTCATTATCTGTCTCATAAATTTTATGTTTATAGCAAGTGATTAAAATTATTTTGCTTATGGAACGTTTGAATCGTATTTATATTGAAGTATTTCTAGGAACTCATCCATTCATTTTTAACAGCTTAACCACATCAATTGTTTGTATTGTGTATGATATGACGACGACAGCGATGAGAACTTCACTTTTATGTTCATTGAGTTCATTTGTAACTTTATAGCCGGTCGTTCATATTTATGGAAGTTCCGGTTTCATATTGTGAATGTGAATGAAAAGCAGAATGCTTGTGGGTGGGAATTGAAGGCAAACATTAACAGGATGAGTTTTTTAATCAAAATTCAATCTGATGTTGTTGACTGATTCAATAAGTTTCTTTGCAATTTTATGAGACTACCGCAATTACATTAAATAACTTACGTATTCAATAGCAATTCGATTCTTTTAAATAAATTTCATTTCATTCTAGTTGTTTAATGCATAAATTCAAATGTCACAGATGCGATGAAACTTTAGAAGCAACCATAAGCACGTAACATTGCATAAGATCACACAATACCGTCGTCGAGTGTGGCATAAATGATTGAACATTTTATTCCGTAAACTGATATGGTTTAAAGTGTCGATGACAACAGCCAATTAATAAAAAAATACAAAAAAGTTGACAACAAATCCCTCAAGTGCCTTTATGTTGGATATTTTTTCAGCAGATAAAATATTTGAGATGAAACATCCACGTTGTCTCATTCCTCTTTCAAAGGTTTAAAATTTCACGTTCGTGTGATGAGACATCGAATACAAGAATCGACAAATTCTTATTCTCTTATTTCATTCAAATTCGCTTCTTGGTGACTTTTCCAGTTTTTTTTTAATAAAAATACGAGACAGTATGACTCTGACTCTTCGATCATATTCGTTTTCTCATTAACATGTGTTGAGAATAAATTAGATTTCGATGTTAACATTGGTCTCATCTGGAGATCTGATTTAATGGCGTGTTATATCATATAATCAGTTATAATTCATTTTTTTTCTTCTGTATCAATGTCGATGAAACATATTTTCATACTTAAATCCAATTACAAGAGTTTTATTTATAAATTTATAAAGCAATACGGATTTAATGTCGAAACAGCGAGAATTTTTTTTCCACTTTAACTAATTATAAACTGTCGATTTGATTGATGAAAAACATTAGCGATGAACATGTTAAGTTTGTTTGGCAAACAAAACTAAAGCGAAGTTTCATTCAAAAAGTTAATTTCTTATTCAAAAGCTGCAATTGAAATTAGCGTAATATCAGAGGATTTACAAAATTCCATTAAATATATCCGGATAATGGTAAATTGGTTTTTCTTTTCATAGGCGGCAAATTGAGTACTCATTTTGCGGTTATCTTCCCATGCACAACGATAATGATGGTAAAATTAAATTCTCCCTCTTCAAAAACACCTCAAAAATTGCGAATCTCTTAACATAATCTCACTTTGTGAAATTTTCCGCAGTCGTTAAATGCATGAAAATATTTTCCTTCTTTTTCATTTCCACCTTCATCAACCTAAGCAGCAGATATTTTTGGCAAAATAAAATTGAAGGAAGATAGAAACGAATGGTAGCAGCAAAGAAGCTTAATTTACTTCTGACAAAAAATAAAAACGGAAAAGAAGAAGAGAATAAAAAATTTTATACCGAAGAATTTGTGTTGCTATTGCATGAGTCATGTTTTGTAGTCAGGCGAGGTCAAATGGAATGAAAATAGAACTGTACACTCATTTTTGTGTGAGGTGAGATATAGAAAAGGTTAGACGAGCTCAACTCATTCTTCACTCACTTCTACATTTCGAATCAAGATTTGAGATTGGGTTGGTTTTTTTATTTGCTTCTTCATATCAATAATTCAATAAGAAATCTTTTGGGTCTGTTTTTAGAAGCAAGAGAATTGAGAAGAACAAAAACGAATGTTTTAAATTAAAAATTAAAATTCAGTGAATCACAAGTTGAATCAGTCTTTAATCCTTTTTCCCATTAGATAATCTTTTGTTTTTGTTCTATTATTATAAAGTTGACAAAAACTTCATCAAGATTCGCAAGAATATTTCCTCTTTCTTCATAGCATTGCAAATTGTTTTCTTTTGTTTGCTAGTTCATTATAAATTTATAAGTAAAAAGATTTAAAAGATATAAAAAGAAGGAAAGTAAGATTTGTGATTGTTTGCCTCGCAATCCTCTGCTATCGATCGGATTTTAGTAGAATGTGTTATCATGAGTAGGAAGAAAGGCAAATAGAAACCTGCAAAAACAGATTTCCGTTCCGTTTTCGCACAAAAGCTAGTCACGACTTTTGGAGAAGCTTCGTAATATTTATGCGATATACCATTGTGAAGAGAGGCTATAAATTTTCCACGGGTTTTATATAAATCGCTTATTCGCCTGATAAATATCGACAAGAGGAAATAGCGGAAAGGAAAAAGCTAATTTGATGGATGATCGAAGAACAACAAAGCAAGATAAGACGATTTTGTTTCCCTTCTTCATCTAGCAATAAGTATTCATCTATCCTGTAAGAACCGTGTAGCATATTGAACCATCCACACGTCACGTAGAAATGTAATAAAATATCCATTAAATTCTTATTTTTCATCGGCAAATGCCAAAAGATGCCGAAGTCGAAGACGGCTTTGATGAACGCCTTGCAGCATGTCACAAAAGGCGCGAAATTGAACCGACTCTTGGAACAATTGCACAATTGAAGATGGATGTAATATTGTCGTGAAAATGAAAAGAAAGAATCGAAGTAAATACAGAAAAGGGACGAATAGGGGAATGTTAGATATTAAAAGATTCTTTTGAATGCGAATCGAATCCATAATCATCGACTGGCAGCCAAACCCTAATTCAGAAAAAAAAGAAAGAAACGAAATGAAAGTTGAGAGGCAGGCAATGTTCAATCCCCAACGATTCCATGAAAAGTCCGTCAAAAGTCATTTCCATCATGTTATTTATATTTAACAAAGGAAAAGCTATTACGACTGATAAGCGAACGACGAAATGAGATGGGCAATTTATTTATTTTTCATCCATCCCGGACATCAAATGGATTTAAAGCCAACTCTCTACCCATTGATGGCATTATTAGTCTTCTAAAAATGTAACAATTTCAATGGCGTGAATAGAAATGAGGGAAGGCAGTTTATGTAAGGATTTCCCATTCATGACATTTATAATGTGGATTGGAACACTTTTATCCCCTCTTAAGCGGCCTATCTCAGATACGACACACGATGTCGTTTATTCATTGAAAGAAAATTAGAAAACGATGTTGAATAAAAGGTTTAAAAGACTCTTTAAAGTTAGCGGTAAAAAGGATTTTCTACTTTAAATTGGAAATAAAATATTTATAGGCTCGAGTGCTTTAATTTCCCACCAACGCAATTTGTTAACTTCTTAATGATTGATCTCCCGCTTCAAATTGTCACCCACAACTCTCAAGGCTTGTTTTCTTCTCTCTTCAAGATGATAAATCAAACTCATCCCAACTTTTCATTCTCCCATTTCAAAAAAGAAAAGTCCTGGCGATAACAAAAAAGAAAATTTGACGTTCGCAAAAAGTATTATTAAATTTGTTCATAATAAATTGAGGATAACTTTCGACCCTTTCAAGTTTCCTCTTCCGAAATTCTGAAATTATGTTTTGCTCAAAATTCGCCTTTTTTCATTGTCATTATTTTAGAAACTTAATTCTCTCTCATGACTCATGACAAAGGTGATTGCTTGCCTCGAAAGCTTTTCGTTTCTTTATGGAAAAATTAATGTTGTCAACGACTAGCCGAAAAAGTGAACAAAAGAAAACAAATTTAATGTCATTATTATGACAGATAATCCTGACGTAAGTCCCGGTTTTTAAGTAACGATGATTAAATGATGATGATGTTCTCTCATTTCACCTTTCATGACTGCCGTTCTCTCCCCTACACAGGAACTTTGTTTATTCTTATGCATACAATGAATAATGACGATGATTAAATTTCATAATGAAAACGTGTGCGTGGGTGAAGTTTTAGGAATAATTTTTCAGCTCAATTTTCTCTGAAAGACTTGACGGTCCTTACAAAGTTAGGTAATGAGATTGGTCAATGAAACGGCTCCCAATTTTGTCATCAACAACAACAACATACACTCTTGAGCGCTTGCTAGACTCTTAATAACAGGATGAATAAATTGTAATCACGTGCAAGTGGCGTTGAAATTAGTTCAAATCAGAAATGAGATTTACCAGTGGGGAATGCAAAAAATTGCCTCATGAATTGAAATGAGAAAAAATGTTTTTTTCCACCTTTCCCAACTCAATACTTTCTTTCCAAGGCAGTCTTTTCACAAAACACATTCGTATCACTGATTTCATTTGAAATTGTCTTTCCACAAACATTCTTTTTTATTTTCAGAGTATCGAGAGGTTTCTTGTACTTTAAATTAATTTTCAAGAAGAAAACATGGAAAAATGTTTCTCGAATTTTTCTTTCACTGATGAAAGCAGAAAGTTAAATCTTGTGGAAACGAAAAAGAATTTGATTCCGTCTTAAGAAAGAAACAGAGAGAAATTCACGGGATAATCAACTAGTAAACATTAAAACGACGAGTTTGTAATCCCATTTTCAAGAAAGCATGAAAAATCCACTTCGTTAAAAGAAAAATGTCTTCATCGTCTTTATTCACACCGGTTGCATTTATGTCCATTTATTTATTTACACTTGATGATGCTACCAGTTAGGGTGGAAGATGATGTTAAAATTGATTTAATTTTACTGCTTTTACAGTGAGAAACTAATGAACTCACGTGGAGTGAAACTGATGGAAATTAAATCCTCAACTTTTCCACTTTTATTAAGTTTCTCGTATTTCTTACTTTTACTAAAGTTGGATTTTACATCCTTGCCCTTCCATGATGTAGGACGAGTCTCGAGAGACTTATAAATTGTCTTTGAAAGGAGAAGAGTGGAAAGAAAGGTGAAGAGAATGTATTATGTTATGTTATGTCGTTAAAAAATTACATTAAAACACAACAAGTGATACATGGTAATGTGTTTTATGAAGAAGCTTCTTGTCGATAAAATGAACAGAGAAAGTGAGATCTTCTTCAACCATAAATTGAGATGAACGCCATGAAGCATGTTGCAATGGGTTAAACTAATTCCTCGACATTTATGTCGGTAGCAAAGTCGTGTTGTCACATTCTTCCTACCCACATGAGATCTTTATGAAGAATTATGCCTGATTAAGCGTCAGGTGCGAGTCGTAATTTCTATTTAGCGGACAATTAAAGTCCACAGAAAAGAAAGGAAATAAAAAAAACTTTTGTTGCTAAGCTCGACACCTTTGCACGCAAAAATAAGCTCAACATAAACGTTAATGATAACTTCAGGCTCAATTAGATTAAATTGAATTTTCTTCACCCTTGAAAGTGGCTCGAAAAAAAAGAAAGAAATGTTATAAATTAGAAGGAAGCACAACGTACAAGTGAAAGCGTTTAATGAGAAAGGCGATAAGCATTTCAGCCCCAAAACTTGTAAACTGCTCACGAAAGTCAACAACAAATAGTTTTGGCTCATTCCACTTAAAGAAAATTGGATATTTGGATGAAAACAAAGTAAAGAGTAGATTATGAAAATGACTCACATGAAATTGCAAGTTTTTGTTAGTGAAAATAAGAAAAATAAATGAAAAAGCATTTCATGATAGTGGGAAAAATGAAATAACAATTACATTAAATGCCTTAACAAAGACTTGAAAGAAAAACAACTGAAACAACAAACTTTTTCGTCGTACACCGAAATCAAGCAAAGGAAGTAAAGTAAGCGGAAACTTTTTTCCATTTACCGAAAGCAGAATTAAAGAGAAAAGTGGAAAAAAGTTTCTTCGACAATTTAGGAGCGAAAATGACTGAAAAAATCCATTAACTGCAACATCAAAAGAGCTTCGCTGAGTTGGCAAGAGATGTCAACCCTTTTTGTGTGTTGTCAGCCGAATTCACTCCTTTTTTTGGGATCCTTTGGCATTTTACTGTGGGGGTGGAGAAAAACAATAAATTTTTCCTATGAACTTATTTGAAGAGTTTTTCCAAATATTTAGTGTGAGCTATTGCTGAAACAACATTAAAGACTGATATCGTTATTAACTTTTCTCGTCTTACGATAATGTGATAAAGAATTTAAGAACTCTATTGAGGATTCATTTATTTGTTGAAGCTACTTTCGATATCTCGATTACATTACTCAGCTTTTATTTGCTTTACTTATTGAGGCGTTGTAACAGGTGCTTGAAAAAGCGGCCTTCTGTAGTCAACAAAGTCAACAGATGAAACTTTAGAAACGACAAATTGCGTTACAAGACTCTCGAATAACTTTCTTTGATCTGGATCAGATTTCCGGTTTCGTTGTTGATTTGATGATGAACAGAAAAATTGATTAAGTTGAAAGGAAATGATGTTCCATGAATTTTATTTATTTCAAAGAGTAATCCACAATTTGTGTTCTCTAGAGATGAAAATAAATAGCGAAACAATGCTGAAAGTATTTGTGTTTGCGTCACCCTCACGTTTTAAAATGTTTTCACCTCTCATCTGCAACGAAAATAAAATTTTTCACTGCCTTATTTTAATAATTGTAGCATGTTTCTGTTGTTACAATTTTTTTTTGCTTTGTCTTTTTATGGGATAATATCACTCCCCCTATTCAAGTTTAGAAGCATGCACAACATCGAAACTAGTGAAAATTTATTCGAAATGGGGTAGAAAGCGTGTTGGTACATGTCTTGTCGAGTGAACGCTGTAGAACCGACAACTGAATAATGAAGAACAGAACTGTTAAAGCGAGAGTTAGGCACATTATGATGATGAACTAAAAGAATACTGAAAGAAGAAATAAAAACAACATGAAATGGGATTCTTTTTCTAATTAGAACGTGACTAACATTTCACTTCTTTTCGCTGCATAAATTTGTTTAACAAACACTTTCCTTTCGACTTGAATTCATTTCCTTAGCGAATCAGTTTTTTAAATGCGGTAAAAATTTCAGGAATGTCTGCGATTAAGCACATGACGAGGATCAAAGTAAGTGGAGTTTCTGATTACAGACATAAGCGAACTTTAAAAAAAGAAAAACAGGAAAAAGGAAATGGAAATTTCAAGTAGTCAGCTCTGAAGCGTGTGCTTACGGAAAAGTCTTTCACATTGTTGAGTATTCAAAGTTCAAACCGAGTTGAAAAGTTATCTTAGAGAATGGCTTAATAAAATGTTACGTTACAATTGTTATCTGCTATTTGATTTACATTCTTTGTTGACTTCTGACGTAATTTACGACTTCATCCATTCATAAATGATTACAAAAGGCGACGAAAGCAGCATCATAAATTCATGAAAATTAATAATGACATTAAAGACGATGTGAATAATTATTGCGTTGGCAAAAAGGTTTTACGCAAATGAAATAGCGAGGAAGAAGTGAAAATATTCTAAAAAGGATTTTTCCATCGTCATTAAATTAAACATTTTCCGAGTGATGCTAATTTATTCCACTTTAGCGAGGCTTTTGGATGACGCAAAAAGGAGCGTTTTTAATACCTTTTCCACTCATTCGGCCCCCGGCATGTGGCATTTGAACTCACAACCCTGGAAGTGGAAATATTTTCAATGTTCCATAAACATTCGCATTCTAATTGCTAAGTTTTGGTTTCTATTGTTTGGTAGACTAAACGACCATTCGCCTTTGCCCTGCTCCCATTCATTCATTTTTCTTACATTTTTTTTCTGAAACACGATGAACAAACGACGATAGCAGAAACTTGAGAATTTACAACCGATCCATAAGTACAACTTTTCAATTTAATGTTCTTCTTCTTTCTTTTGTGAATCTTCTTAATATATCTTTCCCAAATGGAAGGAAATTAAATTTATTGCATCATAATAGGCCTCAACAACTTTCATCTACCGTATATTGTCACTACAATCTATTGTCTAGCGGTTCCTGGAGCAGTGTTTCTGTCAGGGATTTAATGTATACTTCTTTAACTCCCGAGACTTTTTCTGTGAACAAAAGGAATGATTTATGATTTTCGGCAGTTTTTCCACCCCCACAAGTATCACTTTTCTTATATCATGTTTTTTCCCTTTCCTAGGAATCTTCCATAGAGAACAAAGAAACTTTTTTATATTAAGAAAAAGGCAATAAGCTGTAAAGCTGATAAAGAGTTGATTTTTATGTTTTATGAAATTCTTTCAACAATGGTTTTCGGCCTTTTGTTCCGTAACATAATCAGAAAAAAAAGGGAGAGCAAGGATAGAATAATTTGTTGCATTCCAATTAAATTCTCAAGAGGATGAAATTCTTTAGCTCCACGTATGCGGTTGCGTTCACTGACAGAGTGAAAAATTTTTACCAACGTGACTTTAAATTTTTCTTCTATCATGAAAATTTTAAGTTTTCTTTTCAGAATCTTGAAATCTCATCTCGAGACAATTTTTCCCCCCGTTTTTCAGCTTACATCATCATTCACCGGGACTACAACAAGGATAACATTTTTTTTTGTTGCTCGCAGAAAATTGCTTGATGGAAGAGAAATGAAAATTCTTTCCCGGGTTTTCCTTTAATATAAAAATTAATATTTCATATTTACTGCTTTCTTTCTTCAAACTTCAATGGTGCTTCGCTTTCAAATTATGGGGAATTAAAGACTTCTTTGCATTATCAGTTGGAAGAGAAGACAAAACTCCTTGAGGGTCTGAAGAGAGGAAGAAACCACTCGTAGATGAAACTACGAAGGATTCTTGAAAATGAAAGTTGAACACTTAAACACATTTTCCGAGCATAATCCCAGTGTGAGTCATAAACAACACGAAAGGCACAGCAGCACCTAAAAGGCATTAAATGTTTGTGAATATTTTATGAAAAGTAAGAAAACCTGGAGAAGAATCAAGAATTTTCCACGATTGAGTTTTCCACTCCATTTTCCATTTACATGGAAATAAAATGAGGAAGAGACGAGGGAAACATTTTCTTATTTATTTACTTCATGAAATAATCTTTCATCCACTCTAAGCTTCGAGCTTCGTTGTAAAATCAATTTTCCGAATTCACCATCAACATAATTGTCCCAAACGTCTTTATTTGTCGTCAAAGATTGTCATTTTCTGGCGTGAACGTTAAGTGTTTACTAACAGATGGAGAAAATTAAAGTGGGAGCAAGTTGAGGAGTAAATTCAACCCAAACAGTACTTGCTGTCAGCGACTGAACAGCCCATAAATCTTCGCGAAAACCATTCGCATGGATCCATGAGCTTATTTTTAACGTCGCAATTTCTTTCACTCCTTCCATGTCTGAAGCCATTTTTTAACGTTGAAAACTTTTCTTTTGTTATAAATGGAAATAAAATTTAAATTGAGTTTTTGATATTTATTAATATTTAAGCTTGATATCAACATTTATTATCTACTTTCAAACTTTCTTCTTGATATTCTCTAAGAGCTTGTCATGTTCATTATTAAATTGTGGCAAATAAACTTTGACAGATGTCACTCAATATTTAAATAAGAAAATTAAAAGTAAATTTACTTTGAGTTTAGATCAAAGAACTTCTGAAGATTTTTTTAAGGTTTCTGGGGCGGGCGAACTCATAAAAAATTCAAAACATATTTCATGGCCTGAAAAATTCCTTCACTGCGTGATTCAATACACACGCGGCATTTAAATTCTACAATGAAAACAATCAAAATATATTTTTCCATGTACGTACGACGTCGACAAACAAAATGAAATCGAATTGATTCAACCATAAATTTTCGAAGCATAAACTGCGATTGAACCATCTCTGATTGATGGAATTCTAAGATGTAAATGAAGAAAAACGAGAAGCTGACAGCATCAGGAGATCCCATAAACAAAGCGGGAGTAAATCTTATTTCATTCCATTGAATGGTGAACAAACATGAAATTTATTAAGAAGAATAAAATTTACATAATTTATGCAACACAACATACTTTCAAAGCTTGTATCATGTATGCATGTTCAATCGATGAAAACATAGAAGAAGAAACAGAAGCAGGAAGAAATGTTTTGGGCCTTTCTTTTATTACTTTATCCTTTTTGATAGCGGGAGATTTCTCAAAGAGATATCGAAGGCCAGCTCTCAATGATTCCTTCGTAAATCTAGAAAACCATAGAGTTTATTTGTTTAATATTATTTATGTGAGGATAGCAACATAAATTGCGTAACTTGGATGAAAATATCTCCTGAAAAAGGTTTCTTTGGAACCAATAAGCTTTCGTTTTGTTAGATTTAATTGGAAATATTTGAACAAACACACAATTCACGCAATTGAAAGCATCGCCGATGTTTTCTTCGAAGCATAATTTTATTAAAAAGTTTCTGACGCAATAAGGCTTATTTTTATTATTACATAAAACCAATAAAAATGACGGTAGAAAAACGACATTAAATTCTTGTTTTCACATTTTAAGCTCGACATAACTCTCGAAATATTCCCAACTTTCGCATCCTTTTCATCTCCCCAATTTTTTATGTAAAATCGCTCTTTGATGCCGTGTTACACATGAAAATAATGTGGCTTTTATGATTCAAAAAGTAAAGAAAGAAAAATACAACCAAAAAGGTTTTCTGCAATATTCCCGTCGTTTTCATAGGGAGCACAAGAATGGAAAAGAAATAAAATGTAAATATTTGCTTATTTTTGCATTTAAAAGAAATCCATTTTATCATGAGGATCATCATATTTAACGGGGAGTTGAGAGGGAATTGTGCGTGTTGATCCTGTAGAGTTGTTACGGGAGTTCTTTCTTTTGTCAAAAAGCTTTAATATTATTCAAGGATCCTTTGAAGGTTTCCTTTTTCGACGGCAGGAAATGACTTCTTCTTGCTTTGTTATTCATACTTTCTTCACAATGTCACCTTTATCGTATTTTCAATTTTCATGACGATGAGAAATGGCAATGAACAAGGTAACGAGTGGAAAAAAAAAGCCAACAGCAGACCACCTGCGTTGTTTGTCTCGTTGAAACAATATCAATCCCTTCTCGTGTCGTCTCGAGTCGGAAAATGAAGAATTTCATTCTATTCTTGGAATTCATTTGCCTTAAAAGAATTCCCTCATAGTCTGATAAATAATTTTGATGATTGTTGAGAAAATGGGAAGAATTACTTTTTGTTGGCCCTACAACATTTTCCGTCAATCTTCAAATCATAAAAAAAGAAAATTTCTTCAATAAATTTCAGTAATAAAAAGAAAAACAAAAGGAGCGAAAGACTTTCAGAGATTGCAAAAGTTTACATTTTGTTACCGTTTCATCCCTTAAGAAGGAAAGTGGGAGAATCAACGAGAACTTAAACACTTGCAAGTAATATTCCACAGATACCAAGAAAAAGTGTTTTGGCATTTGAATATTTTATGATATCATTCGCTTAATAAAAGTTTTTCATTCGGTTGCGTTCGAGTAATGCTAAATGATTTATACGTCGACTCCTGCTTTGGTGCTAAAACGCCGTTTATTATTTATGGAATCTTGTTGGAATTATGTGAATTATGAATTTTGCCATTCAAATATGAAAATGTTGATAGCACGTTTACTTCAGAAGTTGGCAGGGATTAGGAAAACTCCTTTCATTGTGTTTTGGGGAACTTTCGTTTCAAGATGCTGCATGTCGTCTCGACTATCAACCTTCCATTCAAATGCACAATAAAATGCTTTCCTATTTCATTTTCCACACCTTCATGTCTTTTTCCAAAGCCAGAAAAAGGATTCATTTTGATAAATATTCATTCAAATCCCCACCAATTTTTCACACTCTCACCACTGCTGTTCACTTTTACAATTTCGATTTAACTTCAGGCGAACGTGATTTCAATTTAAAATTCAACAAGATAACATCGATGAGATGATATTTATCACCTGATAATCCGAGCATGTATTTTGTTTAATTTTATTAAAATTTCGTCAGAGAATCCCACGGCATTAAATGGAAATAAGTTTGGAATGATTAAATAAACGTCATGATTTTGCTTGTGATCGTTCTTCTAATAGACGAAAGTGATAAATAAAAATCAATTCGCGTGCTTCTTTTAATTTTGAAGGGATTTAGAAAAAGTTTCTAGAAGAGAACATGAAAAGTTTGAATGGCAAGTTGAATTAAAATCCTTCAGGTTTATCGCGAAGGGAACGAAAACTCGCGACAGCTCGTTTGGAAAATTCACAAATGCGATTTTCAATTTCACTTCTCTCGAATAGAATGCAAATTGAAGTTAAGGTTGGAGTGGAAAATACAAAATAAAACTTTTCAAATAATCCGAGTAGCGCAAAAAAAAACTGAAAACTTTTGTGTGTTTTCCCTCTCGGCTGTTTATTTCATGATGGATTTTCATTTCGTCATTTCATCGGATGCGGGAAGAGTCGTAAGCGATTTTTGGGGAAGAAAGCATTAAATAACGTTTGAAAGGTTCGAGGGAAGATGTGCCCGCATGTCGTTGTACTGGTTTCTGAGAGGCCCCAAGGGACCAATTTAGGAGAAATTGAAAAAAAGCGGAATTAATCCGGGACAAAGTTTCCCCAAAACTTCCAACTCAGAGAAGAGCTTCAAATAATTACTTCTCTCAAAAATTTAATTACCTAATTAAGTTTATGAATTTTATGAAGAATCACGAAAAAGCACTCAATTTTCTTTTCCGCTTTCTTTTTTTTAGATTTCCGTCTGTGATGACTACTCGCTGCCGTTCGATTTTATCAAGAAACGACCGTCCAGTTTTGATCCAGGTTTAGCTGAATGTTTACCAAATAATTGGCCTTCACCATCATCGGAACATGTAAGTCTGCCATGATATTTCGTTTGTTTGTTTTTTCGTTACATATTTATTAAAATGGGATCATTATACAAATCAGGCAAACGAAAACAAATAAAGTCCTTCAAGCAAAAGTTGTTTACAAACATGAACTTTATTTTGTAACTAACGAAACAGCAAAAAAAAATTGAAACTTTTTACACAACAAAGATTCTTCAGAGACAACATCCGAAAGGGAAATTGTAGAAGAAGTTGATGCTTGTTAGGTGAAAGTATTTCTAAAAAGATGAAGTGAATTTAATCCTTATTAACTTTTTTATATTTTCACAAAAGAAGTAAATCTACTTACGTCTGATTTACATAAATTTGCTTTACAAAGCGAGCGACTTTTATTATTTGTTCAATGAAATATTTATTCTACGATTAGAAATTTCATTCATAAGCAGTTTTACGTTCTATTGTATGCTTAGATAATTGACTTTTCAACTTCAGAATATTTTAATCCTATGGAGATATGCAGAATGCCAAGCAGCACTTTCAGATAAATCAAAATTTGTCAGTCAAAGTCTTTGATTTTTCCACTTGATTCAGCTTCAGATTTCTTTTATTTTTTTGTTTGTTTTTTCGCTTCGAAGGCATTTCTAATATTCTTCAAAATAATAATCCGATGTTTCTTTTTTCGCCCTTAAGGCGCTTACAACCCTCGCCTCTGACTGAGAGTTGTATTTTTTTGTTGATATTTTGACTAGTAATCTTCTCATTCCATTGTTCAAATATTCTTAATAGCATCATTTATGAGCGTCACAGGCACCGTTTATGATCCCTTCATACTTTCATCCCTTTTTTTGGCCTCTCAATTAATTCATAAACAATCTCCAAAACTCCGCAACAACATCACACTTGAGAATTTTCAATTAAATCCTTATATTTGCCTTGGAGAACAATACAATCTAGAATATTTATTTAGAATCTCAATGAGCTGTTGGGGAAAGTTTCTAAGCGAATAAAGTGCCACTACGAAACAATGCGAGAGATATGAAACATAATAAATTATTCATACTCGCATAAATATCTCGACGTGCATAAATGAAATTATTATTAAACTGTCGAATGAAATCATTTTGCGTAATCTCTGAAGCCAGCTCAAAAATTATTCTCGTTACTGATTCGATTCGCTGTATTTAAATGAACTTCCCACTGTGCTGTACAAATAATTCATCGCGTAAGCATCACAAGTTACACACAATGTACGCTTAAAATCAGCACAAAAAATCAAATTTTTGCGATATATTTTAATGCGTACACCGATAAGCGGATATTTGGAGAGAGAGAAAGAAACAATGTTGGTGATTTAGTTGAAGGCCATAAAGCTTTCCATTTTCTGTTGTGCGAAATTGATTTTTCTCTCGGGGGTCGAACAATGGACGAGATGGATAAATAAAAAGTGAAATAATCGTAATAATGAACAAAATGTGATATCAAATAATTGTAATCACATCGAAAAAATCTGTGGAACATTAAACATACATTCCCGACATGCTCCATCGATTCATCCCCCTTCTCTTAATCAAGTAATTTGAACGAACGTTTTCTGTATTTAATTATTCTCGCTGCAGGAGAGGAATCGACTTTCATGTTGTTAGCCTTTTTGTGGTGTTTGCACACAATCGTTTCTCGATGTTTTTTTATTATTCATTCAAGCCACCACCTATTTTGTGACTCTTTAACATCCTCCCTCATTTTTCAATATCTGAAATCAACCCCAAAGAGTTTTTCCACAGTTTCCACTTGAACGCTCTTCGACGGCATAAATTAAACGATCTCGTATCATAATACTTACCTTCCATGTCTTTTTTCCCAATCTCTCATACATAAATCTTCAGCATTGTGTTGGGGAATCATTTGTCATGTTTTGTTACGCAAACATGAACAAAACTTTAACATTTTTTATTGTCTCGTTTCGTTTACTTTAGGTTACTTTTCTAGATCAACATCAGCAACATCAACACTTTCTACTACAGCAATCAGCATTGCAAATAGAATTTCCGCAGCATCAGCAGCAACATTTCGAGATACCAAGTCGTCATTTAGAAGAGCCTCAAGCACCACAAGGTTATATTGACGAGAGTGGTAACTTGTGTTTACTACAAACAGCAGAAAGAGTTGACAGGCCAAACAAGCAATCATCATCTCGACACGGAACACGCGAAAAGACTCGACCATCTCAAAAACGACGCAAGAAGAAGCGAGTCAGACAACAAACGAAGAAGGAATTTGGTAAATAAATTTCATGATTTTGTTTTTCCTTGTGAAATCAGAAAAAGTTTTTCTCTTCATCAATTGAGTTGCTTGATTGAAGGTTTTTTGGGATGGAAAGCTCATGAATTTTGATTTAAGTTTTCCAATAAAATCTTCGTTTTTTATGTAGTTTTTACATGTCAAAAAGCTTTTTAGGAAACCCTTCTTTACTCTACATATACATAATAATAAATTTATAAGTTTATGTGAGTAAGCTTTTATGAACAATGAAGTAAAGAAGCTTTCAAGCCTACGAAAACTTTTTCCGTTCAAGAAAGAGCTTTTGGGTTAAATTATTGAGTTAGATAAGACTTTTGAAGTATCTTTACCGAAAACCTTAAATAAATAAAAGAAAAAACCTTTTTCGAAATCATAAAACTTTTATATAAAAATGTCCTCAAAATATTATTTTCAATCGCTCTGACTCGCCTTTTTAATAATCACAACAGATTCATCTGTGCCAAATTCATCGGAAAACGAAGACGAGCGAATTCCATTTAATGAAGGAAAAGTGCCAGAATTAAATTCACCAGACAGTATTAATGACGATGTTTTGAATCGTTTGGAAGCTTTCAAAAGTCCAAGACGATTACAGACAAGTGAACGTTGTAAGACAAGCCCGTCACCATATTATTACTCAGATTTGTTGCATAAGAAGACGACAGAAGACGAACTTCAAGTTGAAAGAGCGCAGCTGTTTGCAAAACATACAAAGACAGTTGTTGATTCCATAAAAAATAAAGAACTTGCATTTAAGGAACGGAAAAGCAACAGCTTAGATAATCCAGCAGCTGACAAAGTTGTCACACCACCGAAGCGATATTCAATCACTGAAGAAGGTGTACGAATAATCCGTTGTGACTCACCATCAACGACAACTTCGGATGATTCTGACTGCTCTGAATGTCAAAAGCGACGTGAGTGGCATTCACACGCATTAGCTGTTGTTCGTGCAGCAACTCAAAATTTACGCACGCAAACATCAAACGATGTCGAACCGGAAGTTTATTACCAAAACAGTTTAGTGTCTCAAATGCCTCAGAATCGATTTCTCGATCATCCAGTTATTTGTGCATGTGCACCGAACTATGTTGATGATGGCGATGATCAACTTTTTCAACCTCGCAGCATCTTTTATGTTCATCAGCAAGGCTTCCAAGGATGTGCCGATTGTAACATAACCAGCGACGACAGACTTAAAGCCTTGATCTTCGACGAAATGAATGTACGACAGAGAAAACTTTATGAAACCGCCTTTGATTCAAAAATCGCCAAATCCGATGATGACCTTGATGAGGTCGATCGAATCACAAATCATTCTGTGAGCTTATTTGGCAATGAATATCGAATGGTGACGAGTCAAAGCAAAGATAGTTTCATTTCGCATAAAGAGAAACGTTATCGATCGAAACACAATAAAAAGCTTCAAAATAACAATAACAACAAACAGAATGTTGAAGCAGAAGAAACGACGCTTATAAATGAAATAGAAAAAATAAAAATCGAAGAATCGATTGACAACATTGTGAACGCTAATGTGCCCGCATTACCAGCAACTAATACAGCTGCTTATACACCGTCACCACCCTCAACCGCCCCATTGCCTTTGAAATTCCCGACAAAGCACGAGAAATTCTTCATCAATAGCATTAAGAGTGCTCCAAACTTGCCAGCTTCAAATGCACTCCAACATCCACGCTTGAAAGACTTACGTGGCTCTGAGAAGAGCGATGCAGGAAAAGAACGTCCTCGTTCAGTTATAATAGAAGCCGGAAGAGTTTTTGAGCTTAAAAGAAGCCATTCAGGTCGAAATTATTCATCGACTGAGAGTATGGCAACGTCGAGTAGTGGTGGAAGTATGGAGTCAATCAGGTCAAGTACGAGCGAAGGAAATCGAAGTACAACAAGCACCGAGTCACGTCATTCATCATCTTTGAGCTCACACAGTTCCGATTCAGGTCCGAGTGTTGTTCGACCGCTTCGAGCTCCAATAATCATTCATCCGAAACTTCAAATTCTCAGCCCAATCTCCGATAAATCAGCACAAGAACCGGTTTCTGAGAATGGTGAAAATATGAAGATTCAATCGCCGAAGCAGACACCAGACGAAAACAGTGAAAAGATAATTGAAGACAATATCGACAAAGACAATGTGAAGCAGAAAAAGCGGCCGACAAGTAAAACACTTTTGTTGATCGGACGTGACGAGATTCAAGGCAGTGACAGTGGCATTTCACTTCATTCTCGTGATGAAAAAGGAAAGCTTAGTGCATTATGTGATAACAAAGTTGACAATGCAACGGGACTTCCGCAAGATTTGAAAGATCTTCCGTTTGATATGCCAAAGTTAAGACGAAGAAGAATTCTTTTGAATCAGGTAAAAAGAGAAAGTTTTAAAACGTTTAATTTTTATATAAATTTCTGATTATTCTTAAAGAGTTCTGGCGGGTCTGGCAGTGCAACATCAGTTGATTTAGGCGATCTTCCATTCGACATGCCGAAGTTAAGGCGTCGAATGCGTGTTGGTGGTGTTAATCTTATATTACCAGCAAACATATCCAATAACTCAACAACAAATGCACTTACAACTAACAATATTAATAATACCATCAACAATAATTTAAGCACTGACACGAGCGGTGTTTCACAAGCATCATCGAGTCAATCTGTACAAGATGATCGGCCTATCATGGGTGAGTTGAACATGAAATGCATTATGTTGTTGTATTTACTTGTTAATGGCAACGTTGATGATGATGACGATGCTGTTACAATGTGAAATTGCTTCTCATCTGCTTTTATTTATCTGTTAATGATGGGCGAGAATTGAAATGCTTGCAAAAAAATCTCCCAGAGTTTGATGATGGAGAACATTCTTTAATTTTCCTTTTTATTTGTTGCGCAATAATCATTTGTAAATATCCAACACAACTTTGTGCGTTCCCTCCCATCTCGAAAGGAAAAAATAGAAGCGAAGAAGAAAAAAGACTGAAAGCTTGTAATCACTAAATGAAATTGAAATGTTTCGAAGCAACTCATGTAAAATTAATGCGCAAAAAATATTCAACAACTCTAATCGTTTTTATATTAATTAAGAGTCCGATTGTTTCACAACAAAATCAGTTTCGGCTTTTTTTTATCCAGTTTTGTTTTCATTGGTTTAATGTATCGCACACGACATGAATTTACACACGCGGGACATGTCGGTAACGAGCTTAAGCACGAGAATTCATTAAAATTTCATTTAACATGCGTTTCATGATTTGTGTTTCTGATTTCCCATCTACTTTGGTGAAAAGTTTTCGCAGTGGGTGTTTCAATGTCCATAATGTGCGGAAAAGTTTTCCATTCACCCTCGAAATTTGGACAATGTATAAACATCAGCAAATACTTGTACTCGACATGAATTTCTCTTGTTGGTTTTCAAGAAAGTTAACAGATGCATTGTTGACCACACATCGAATATCGCCAACCATCGAGAATTGAAAAATCACATAAATTGATATCGAATGTGCTTGAAAAACAAAAAGTGCTGCACCCGACACCATCTGTGGTTAATGACTCAAATCTCGGCAACATATATCTACAAACTCTCGGCCACTTTAAATGGTCTTTCCATTGTTCTCGATTATTTATTTATATTTTATGTTAAAACCAATTTCCGCTTCTTTCTGTTGCCGCGTCAGTTTCAATTCGAAATTTTCCGAGTTGAAGTGGATGGAAAAGAAGAAAAGTTTTATGTTTCACTTGCAATAATCCCGCCCACAACATGTATCATGTTTTTTCAACTGATGCATAATTTAGAAGAGATAACTCTCGTTCCTCTTTATCAAACATCGTATCTGGTTAGTTAGTGGAATGTTTGAAGACCACCTGAGTCAGGAAATTTTCCCGAAAATATTCCCAATCTGAAAAGTAGGAAAAAATAAGAAACTTTACCGTAATATGCGGGGACAAATTTAGATACTTCGCTTCTCATTAAATATTTATGAAATTTGTTTGAAGTTTGTTTTCCTATTCACTTCAACCGAATGAAAACATCAAGAAAAACAGCAGAGAGAGAAATTTTCATAACAATTTCAATCAATTTTCTTAATCGAGGAAAAAATAAATTAATTTTTGGTTTCTCTTAGGTGGAGGAGTCTTCCGTCAAAATTTGACGTTAAACTTAAACGACACAAAGTCAGCAAAAACAAAGAAACCTTTTGGAACTTTAGACTTACATGGATTGACAGATACTGGAAATTTGAGTGCTCGATCATCGGGTGGGATAAGCTTCAATGCTGGTGGCTTTAATCGACTTAACATGGCTTTAATTGACGATACGATTCCGCTTGAACGACAAGGGTAAGTGAAATGAAAATATTTAAATTCGAAAGAAGATTTTTCAATCCGAGATAATTAATTTCATGTGTAATTGAATTTTAATTAAAAACCCCCCAAAAACTTTTCACAGATGGTATCACGGTGCGATTACTCGTATCGATGCTGAGAATGTTTTACGACAGTTGAGCGAGGGAAGCTTCCTGGTGCGTAATAGCGAGTCAGCGAAGCAAGATTACTCATTGTCATTGAAGTGAGTGTTGATTTTGTCTTCAAGGCAGATTACAAAAATTAATCAATTAAACTTTCCGTCTATTATTTTCCTTCCTGTCAGGAGTGCCAAGGGCTTCATGCACATGAGAATTCAACAGCAAAACGATTCCGGCGAATATATCTTGGGGCAGTTCAGTCGACCATTTAAATCGATACCAGAAATGATTCGCCATTTTTGTCTTAACCGGTTGCCGGTTAGAGGCGCAGAGCACATGTGTCTCCTTGAACCTGTCATTGCACAGTTGTTGTAAATTCATCTTTGTAGTTGATGAAAGAAGCTTCTCATACATGTCGACAAAAGACGAATGATAAAAGTCCATTAATGTCGACGATGAGAAAAGAAATCATTAGAATTAACAGCAAAATATAAAAGTCAGACTACTTCATAGATTTTCCACAACATAAAGCATTGTATAATAAACGAAAATGGATAAAATGGAAAGTGGAAGAGAAATATCAACAAGAGAATTTGTTTATCACATAAAAATCAATTTTTATTATATGACTGACAATAAGGTAGTCGAAGAGAAGAGATTGAAATGTGCGAAGAATATGTTTCTTGTCTTCTTCATATCTTGTCTTTATGGTGTTTGTTTGATGGAATATTATGGGAATTGCTTGTACGTCAGTTATCTCAAAAATTGTTTTTATCTATCATAAAAGAATTATATAATCTCATATAATCATTTCTTAGATATGATTGACGTGTAAATCAAATTTTAAATTTATTCTCTTTATATTTTCAACAAAGAAGCTTCTAGGTACTCATTCAAGTGAAATTAATTCTAGTTTAAAGCTGTATAAGAAGGAAAACGAAGCCATTCAAATTTAGTTCAAGGAACTTTGCGCAAACGATGTCAAAATCAATAGAAATGAGTGAAGAATAATGAAAAATCATTAAAAGCTTGTTGTCTGACTTAAGCACTTCAAAGAGCATAAATACATTTAATTAGATCACTGACACATAGTTCCCAAAGACCGCATTCGTTTTCCAACTATCTATAAGAATATTTTCATGTCATTTTCTTTAATGTTACTTCCTTATGTTCATTTTCTCATTAAATTTCCCTTTCTCAAACATCCCTCCTTCCAGTTATAGAAAAGCCAAATGTGATAGTAGACTTTAGAGTTTAAATTTAAAAAAAAAGTGGTTTCTTAGAGACACAAAAAAAATAGGGAAAAGTTTGGTGGGGGAGAAGAAGAAGAAAATTTAATTGTTTTCCTTTTTCTCTATTTTCATTGTGTTAATATTCTTATAGCGAATTTTTTCAACGTTTGTGCAGATATTTTTCTTTGAAAAACTTTTTCTTTTCTGATCTTAACTGGTCTTGCATTTTAATTACTTACAATCTTCAATTAATTTCCTATTGAATTTTTTTTTTCTTATTCGCCATGGCGATGAATGTAAAATGTTGAGATTGGGGCGCCAAATTGCTTGCTTAAACATCCACAAATATAAAAAATACATAAAAGTAAACGAGTCGAGAATGAATCTGGCAAACTTATTCATACAGGGACATGACGTGCAATTTAAATTACTTTCATGTACTCGAACGTTTCCTTTAACTGTGCAATGCTTCGAGGCCTGCCTTTAATTTCATCCAATCTTAAGTAGAAAAAATTCTTATTGATTTCTTGACGAGTAAATCTCAGACGGAGTTTCATTTATTTCAATTTTTCATCCCCGAATTTTGAATGTAAATAACTTTAAAGATGATGATTAATCGTATACTCCCTAATATTTGAGTATTGCATTTGTAACCTTTGTCTCTTCTTCACCCTTCCCTCGGGAATCTTTCTTTTTGCTCCCTTTTGGATGATGTTTATTGTGAAAAAATGAAAGTTATTAAACGAGAACAGATTCCCTTAAATATATTTAATCAAATGATGAAAAATATCTCAACAATTTATACTCTATGAATATTCTTAAACAGAGAATGAAAAAGCACTTAGAAGCAAAATATTTCTTTCATTCTTAGACAAAAATATGTAACAATGAAAATTATTTGTACATGATGATGAGAGCCTAGATGAGAAAATTGTTTTGAACATTTTTCAGCAAACAAGCGAAAGAAGAAAGACAAAAAAAAATCTTAATAATAATAAAAATTTGTCGTTTTTGCAACGAAACATTTTCACAATCTTAAAAGCGCGTTAGGCATGGCACAAAATTGTAATTGTTGCTATAAGAGCTCGTAAAATTATGATGAACATTGGTGAGAAGTAAGTCAAAGTGTGAAGGATTAAATTAATGATGGTATCCCGCAACACATATTTGTTTAACGACTAATTAAAGATAATTTATTACTCATTGTGTACAAAGATAAAAAAGAAGAATTACAAATCTAAGTCTTGTAACATGTCAAATGACAGACATACGAAGCCTGTAGAGTTTCTATTTTTGAGCCGTTAAAAAGCTTAAAATAAAATTGTGTAATAAAATAAATCCATGCATATTGTAATGTTGTCATCAGGATAATGAATGATAATAAAAAAGACGATTGCCAGCATATAAAATATCATATGTGTCATCATTTTCAAATTAAACCCTTTAAATTTCTTTTTCAGAAATCTTTTCATCAATCAAAATCTTAAAGAAAAATTTATTTCACAAAAATTTGACTTTATTTATATCATTTGTAATAAATCATTTATAATTTACGTAACGACAAGTAAATAAAATATCTATGAGAGAAGAAATTCAAGAAAATTGAGATGTTGGTATTTATTCTTGCATCAGAATAAAATTTCTGGTCTCATAAATTCATCTTATTTTCGATTGAGCGAACTTTGCTTGCTGCTGCGTTGGCATCGTGATGTTTTATGATTTCGAAGTGAGACATCTTAAATATTTTATTTTATAATTATCTTGATACATCGCTTTGGCATTAATAGCTTTTTATTAATTGCAGCTGTAGGTTAGTCATGGCGAATTCAATTTGAATTTATCGCGCATACGAGATGAATTTAATTGAATTTGAACATGTTCGTGTCTTTTCTTTTAATTTTTTTTAGTAAAAATCTTAAATAACCATTAGTAGAATTTTTTTTATGCGTTACAAACAACAACAACGAAAATAAAAATGTTTGTGCTTCCATCAACATCGAGAACAAAGGAAAATAACCGAATGATTTGAGAGAGAGAATTAAAAGATGTTTAAGCCAAGAAAGTTGATCGTCAAAGGCAGATTTTGTGTGCATTAATTGTTCGGTTAGTTTTCGTGGTTGAGATTTGAACTGTTTAGAAGCATTTGCGGTGAACAATTCCTGGGCCAGATTCGTCATATTCTTGTTTGCTGATCCACATCGTTTGGAAGGTGGAAAGTGAAGCCAAGATGGAGCCTCCGATCCAGACTGAGTATTTACGTTCTGGTGGAGCGATGATCTTGATTTTGATGGTCGATGGAGCCAAGGCAGTGATCTCCTTTTGCATACGATCAGCAATACCAGGATACATTGTGGTACCACCCGAGAGAACGGTGTTGGCGTACAAATCCTTTCTGATATCAACATCGCACTTCATGATTGAGTTGTAGACGGTCTCATGGATTCCGCATGATTCCATTCCCAAGAATGAAGGCTGGAAGAGAGCTTCTGGGCAACGGAAACGTTCATTACCAATGGTGATGACTTGTCCATCAGGCAACTCATAAGATTTTTCAAGTGAAGTTGAAGCAGCCGCTGTGGCCATTTCTTGTTCAAAGTCCAAAGCAACATAGCACAACTTTTCCTTGATGTCACGAACAATTTCACGTTCAGCAGTTGTTGTGAATGAATATCCACGTTCAGTCAAAATCTTCATGAGATAATCAGTCAAGTCACGACCAGCAAGATCGAGACGAAGGATGGCATGTGGCAAAGCGTAACCTTCATAGATTGGAACAGTGTGTGAAACACCATCTCCTGAATCCAAGACGATACCAGTTGTACGACCGGAAGCGTAAAGTGAAAGAACAGCTTGGATAGCAACATACCTGGGAAAATTAAATATTTAAATTATCAGAAAACTTTTCAAACTTTCAAATGTCTTACATAGCTGGTGAGTTGAAAGTTTCGAACATAATTTGAGTCATCTTCTCGCGATTAGCTTTTGGATTCAATGGAGCTTCAGTCAAGAGAACTGGATGTTCTTCTGGTGCAACACGTAATTCATTGTAGAAAGTGTGATGCCAGATCTTTTCCATGTCATCCCAGTTGGTGATGATTCCATGTTCAATTGGATATTTCAATGTAAGAATACCACGTTTGCTTTGTGCTTCATCACCAACGTATGAATCCTTTTGTCCCATGCCGACCATCACACCTTGGTGGCGTGGACGGCCTACGATTGAAGGGAAGACAGCACGTGGTGCATCATCTCCAGCAAAGCCAGCTTTGCACATTCCTGATCCATTGTCAACGACAAGTGCTCCTGCATCATCATCACACATTTTGAAAGTTCAAATTTCTATTTAATTAAAGCAAATTTATTTCGTATTTAATTATTAAAATTTTAGTCAGCGCTTTTTATACGAAAGAAACACAATTAATACTATGAAAGATTATTTTTCACGCTTTGTTTTTCTTAACTGCTCAGAAGGAAATGTTAAGATCTTAATAGTAAGCGATAATCCATAAAATATTCACGCTAATCTCGATACATTTTGTCATAAATCATTTCTAATCAGACATAATGATAAATATTTCGTTTTTTCTTTACTATTTGTTCGTTCTCCCTCTCGCAATATTTATGAGAAAGGTTTTCACTTAATGGCACAAATTAATAACTCACATTAATCAAAGGTCGACGGAAGAGAATAAAAACACCAAGTTGAACTCGCGAAAGTGTTGATGGCTTAAAGCACAAAACTCGAGTACATCTGCTGGCGAGAAATTCTAGCGAATTTATATACTTTCAGCTCACACAAAAAAAGAACAAATTTATGCAAATGCATAACAAAAAATAATTCGCTCACTAATATTTTTATACAATTAAGAATTTGACATTTATTTGAGATCGCGACATCTTTTCATGTGTATTGAGATTTGAGAGACATTTAAGAAAATTGGAAGTGATGTGAAAGTGATTAGATCTGTTCATGTAAATATACCTAATTATGTGAAGTTTATTTAGGATTCGAACCTGAATATTTAATTTTAGTCTGCCGAAGAGTTCATCTAGATGAAAATTCTTTATTTGAATGTTTAAATGATCATTTATTTCAAAAGTAACATCAGGAAGCACAATCTGCCTACAAAGCATTTGTTACAAATTTTCCAATCTATAATATCCTCTGAAAAGTAATTTTAAGAAATTCAATAAAACGGAGACAGTTAAGATAAATATTTGAAGACAGAAAAAATGCAAGCATAGAACAAGGGACGATGTGATCATCAACATATTTTATTTTCTATCACAGCATTTTTAAATCAATCTCACATGATGTTGATGATGAAAAAGAAATTGAAATTCAGTGAAGATACCACTAAGATAAATGATGATGTTTTTGATTCAATCCCAGACGAAAATAGAGAAGTTTAATTAGAGAGAATTTCTTGTCTCCTTAGATGGCTACAGAGTTGAGAGAAATTTCACGTTTTCTAACACCACCAAGTGGGTACGAGAAACAATTGAAACATGTAATCTTTTTTTGTTCTGTGATTTATGAGCGAAATTCACTTTTGTCGTCTCAACGAGGCTCACACTGCAGATTTTCATGTTTCTGATGATCAAGCCTTTTAAGGACACGAGTCGCTGACATTGCAAGGGAAATTTTCAGAACGAGGAAAATGTTTTCCTCAATGAGATCGCTTTCATCAAGTGATAGAAAAAGGATTTTCATTAGAATTCTTTCGTTTATGAAAAATCTTCATGTAACAGCATAATTTATTTTACATAAACATAGTTAATAATATTTTCAAATATGTTCGCTCCCTCATCGTTACTTTATTATGATGATGCACATTGATTTATTTATGGGAATTTGTACATTTAATTCACAGAGAAAAAGTATCTGAGAGCTTAAAAATATATTTAATATTGTTCAACCCTGCTGTGTATGAGAATATTTAAATATCTATATCAGCAATATGCACAGCATATGCGAAAAATAGAAACGAAAATAACAAAAAAGTCATCACTTGGAGTGCATTCGAAGCATTTTACCATATTTGGTAATATGTATGTTGAGAGAATAATCATAATTAAACATTTTCAGGAGGAGAGAAATGAATGTCGACTGGAAGCATCTGGCTGATGGATTTTTCTCATTCCATTCTGATGTTCTTTTTTAGTTTTTGTTTTCGTATTTCTCACACACTCTGCCACGTCACGTAAGATAATTCAGTAAAATTTAATTACAGTAGATACACCATCATCATCATCAAAAATTCATTGTCTGTAATGCTAACTTGTCGAAGTATTTTATTCAAAGTAGAAGAGAAGTGAAAAATACAATTCAAGACAGAATCATGAAGAAAATTAAAAGATAAATTGTCATGAGGTATAAAGTAAAAATTATGAGTTATTAATAAGTAAACTGCAGTGGAGTTATTAAATATGAGGAATATAAATGATTTTTTGCAAGCATTATTTGCATTCATTTACAGCGACATGGTTAGGTGATGTTCATTGCGCCACGCTATTAATTTTTATGCAGTTTATGAGAAATAAAAAATGCTAATTGTAGAAGCAGATAAAAAGTTGAGAATTATAAATTTTTTATGCATTAAAACATAAATAATTATTGGCTTCTTTAAGTTCGTTTTCAGATTTTATGGATCTTTCAAAATGTGAATGACAGCTGGAAGCCCTAAGAATTATGACTTCACTGTGACGATATTTCATCATTAATGTTGACAGAAAGTGAATTTAATGGAATATTTTGCACTTTAAATTTGCTTTTGAAATGGTTAAATTGCAGATTTATGTCTGTCTTTATAATATTTCTGATGAAGTTGCCATTTATTCCATTCACAAGTTGTGATATAACTTACGAAGAGTCTTACAAAAGCAAGTTTTATAATTTTAAAAGTTTTATCGTTTTTATGTTAAAGTTCATCTAATTATGACAACAAAATAATAATTAAACTAAATTCCGCTTCTGTTTTAATAATCTTGATGAATCGTTTTCAAAATAATAAACTTCGAATGAGGAATGACCTCTGTAGATGCTTTTAAAAATTATTTAAATTAACACTTAACAAGTCACTAGTAATTATTGAAGTTATAAATCAGATGAAATTTCCTGTAAAACAATTTAATTCAATTTCATTTAAACATCAACTGGTCCAATAATAATAAAAGTTGAAGGTTTCGGTTGTCATTCTGGTGATATCAATTAGCATAAACATTAATTTAACCATTTAAGACGAAATTAAAAATTACACTCATGGCCATTTAATTTGCAACAATTAATTACTTCTTTTAATAAGATATCTCGCTTACCATTATTAATAAAAGAAACTTTTTAAGAAAGCCGAAAGCGCATCCAAATATGTTCGTCGATTGTTCTGTAAGAAATCTTCGTTCATTATAAAATGGATTAAATAATTAATAAATTAAAGATTTGCTGATTAAATAATTAAAATGCCATCCCATAATTTCATTCCTTTTTAAAAAAGCTTCTCAATTTTATTCCTTTTTTTAATTAAATTGGTAGATATTATGTAACGATAGATAAGTAAACATATCGGTGGTAAATTTCTTCTGTCAAATCGATGTAGATTATTGCAGTCTTCTGTCTAATTTCACGATTACAATTTCCCTACAGCTTCACAAACATTTTTCTTGTTTCTTTTATTATTCGCCATAAAATTTTTGTTTATTTTATTTGTAATATAATTTTTAGAGAAAATAAAAAGAAAATATGAAAATTGCAAATGAAAACAAAGCAAAATGAGTAGATAGATAAAATTGTTGTTTGAGAAATGTAAGAACAAAAGATAATTAATTATCAAAATGTTTAAAAAATTCTTACAAAAAAATGACAAAACCTTGGGAGTATTTGGGGCAGTTTAAGATATGCGTTGTTGTGTGTCCTGAAATCTGAGACATTTGATTACTGATATTCATTAAATAGATATATTGAAGGGGGTAGTTTGGAACTTTGTGCTTCTTTAAAGATGCATACACACCAGCCAGAAGAAAGTAAAGAAATTATTTAAGTTGTTGTAAACAAAATATTAACGAGATAAGCGCACAAAATAATATCAATAAAAACAAAAGAGAAAATTAAGAAAAAAATGAAATTAAGAGAATTATTATTACAAAACCTTGTTGTTCATTTATGTTTACATTGCTGTAAGAGATCGAGAATGTTCTCAAAAGTTTTTCGATGCGCTGCCATCAAAAAATTCTTTTCCAAAACATTTTCGATTTAAATTCAATTATGAAAAAATTAAACTTCCTTAAAAACGTATGTGTGATGAAAGTGATGGTTGTGAATCAGAATAAGAAAATTCGTAGATCTATAATCTTGGCTCGTTCGTTGATTGTTCGTCGTTTGGTTAAATGTTTCGGTGGGCAAATGTTGATAGTTATCAGCAGATGATTTAGAAGCATTTGCGGTGAACAATTCCTGGGCCAGATTCGTCATATTCTTGTTTGCTGATCCACATCGTTTGGAAGGTGGAAAGTGAAGCCAAGATGGAGCCTCCGATCCAGACTGAGTATTTACGTTCTGGTGGAGCGATGATTTTAATCTTAATGGTTGATGGGGCGAGTGATGTAATTTCCTTTTGCATACGATCAGCAATACCAGGATACATTGTGGTACCACCGGAAAGGACAGAGTTGGCATACAAATCCTTTCTGATGTCAACATCGCACTTCATGATTGAATTGTAAACGGTCTCATGAACACCACATGATTCCATTCCCAAGAATGAAGGCTGGAAGAGAGCTTCTGGGCAACGGAAACGTTCATTACCAATGGTGATGACTTGACCATCGGGCAATTCATATGACTTCTCTAATGATGTTGAAGCTGATGCAGTTTGCATTTCTTGTTCAAAGTCCAAAGCAACATAGCACAACTTTTCCTTGATGTCACGAACAATTTCACGTTCAGCAGTTGTTGTGAATGAATATCCACGTTCAGTCAAAATCTTCATAAGATAATCAGTCAAGTCACGACCAGCTAAATCTAAACGTGTGATGGCATGTGGCAAAGCGTAACCTTCATAGATTGGAACAGTGTGTGAAACCCCATCTCCTGAATCCAAGACGATACCAGTTGTACGACCGGAAGCGTAAAGTGAAAGAACGGCTTGGATAGCAACATATCTGTTGATGATAAAATAAATTATTGACTCAATAAATTATTAATTTCTTCTTCGATTGCTACAGTCAACTTTCGGTTATAAATATTTCTAAATCAAAGATCATCTTTATCAATTTTGATAAACCGGAAGTTGACTGTATTGCATTAATAATTTATTTCTGAATCACTCACACTGCTGGGGCAGCGAAAGTTTCGAACATAATTTGAGTCATCTTCTCACGATTTGTTTTTGGATTCAATGGAGCTTCAGTCAAGAGAACTGGATGTTCTTCTGGTGCAACACGTAATTCATTGTAGAAAGTGTGATGCCAGATCTTTTCCATGTCATCCCAGTTGGTGATGATTCCATGTTCAATTGGATATTTCAATGTAAGAATCCCACGTTTGCTTTGTGCTTCGTCACCGACATAAGCATCTTTCTGACCCATACCGACCATCACACCTTGGTGGCGTGGACGACCAACGATTGAAGGGAAGACAGCACGTGGTGCATCATCACCAGCAAAACCAGCTTTGCACATTCCTGATCCATTGTCAATGACAAGTGCTCCTGCATCATCATCACACATTTTGATTTTCTTGTTTTATTTGTTCTGATGCATCATGGAGAAGAAAAGAAATGAAGAAATTTAGAAAAAATAAAACAAAGCATTGCATTGCACTTATTTAGTAAGAAACAAAAAAATTCATTTCGGAAATTTACTGCTTTTCAAATGTGAAATAAAGATAAACTGTTCAATTGAATTCCGTAGACTAATTTTAGCGTTTCAATCGTGTTGCTTTTTAGCTTTTTAGAAAATGCTTGTTCGAGTTGCGATTTACATTTCGAAGTGACTGATCTAAATTTATTTTTACTTATACTCTCATCACTTGATTGTGTCACTGAACTGAATTTGTCACTTGAATGAGATCGATTTTTAGGGGGGATTTTTTGGGAAGTATTGAACATTTATGGACATTTTATTAAACCAGAATCTTCTTGAATAATTTTGAAGATATCGAATATTTTAAGTGAACTCATATGGGAAAATCTTTTCTGCGAATATAAAAGCCTTCGATCTCGATGTCATGGAGAAACGACATAAAAATGCAAATTTCTGGGAAAAATTATTGATGTCTCAAAGACACTTTGGGAGAAGTTTTCACGTTCTTCTTTTCTCGAACATTATGCACTTAAAATTTGACATCAACACGGGAATATCATGTCTCCTGGAGCTTTTCTTGCATTATGTAATTTGCAGTTTCTTGAGAATTTTCTGTAATGATGTCATAAGGAATTTTTTTAACTTTTCGTGTCACTCATTTATAATCTTTTTGAACACAATTGAGAGATTTTTTTAGTTCGCTCTTTCCATTAATTTGAACTTATGTCATTAATTTTTAATTTTCTTAGATCTTTTCTGTTTCTTATTTCACAATTGCACAACAATATTTATATCTATCATGAAATTATAAAAAGTTAAAACCAACTAACCCTTTGTTAACGAAAAAAAGTGTTACAGAAAAATTAAAGAAAAATCGAGTTTCCCGGGGCTCTTTTCTCTTAATGCTCTGATGCTGGTCCTTAGCTGGCTACTAAGTCTTTAACAAAGTGAACACCGCACATTTATTCTTTTTCAATTTATATATTGAGTGATGGGTTCGCGAGCCGAAACCATTACAAACGTGAAAAAAAACTAGAAGTGCAATCCTTCTAAGGACCGAATGAGTTGATAGAGTCTTGAACATCTCGTTGACTTGATAATTTACTTTGTTGTTTGTAAATTTGGATGTGATTACATATCGTGATAAAAGCCGATTATTCACGAATAAAATGCTAACAATACAAATAAAGATGTTCATGTTAATGCAGGAAAAAAAACATATCCAGTCAGAGTAAATGCATAAAACTTCTTCTTATTTTACATTCTTTTCTTCGAGCTGATTATTACATCACGAGTTTTCTTAATCTTCTTTCATAATTTTATTTATTTGGTGCCAATTATCCTTATACGGTAAGAAAACTTTTGAGTTTTGGCGAGAAAATTTTTTCAATTATCTTCGTAAAAAATAATGAAGAAACTTCGTATATAGAAAGTTATATACACACAATTAACATTGGCGCTAATTACTTTTGTAAATTGGTTTATTGACAGTTTCTTTAAAACCTCAGTGGCGAAGATTTCTTTCCTAACTTTCAGTTTGAATTTTTTTCCTACAAATTACTTTTTAGATTTCGGCTCTGAAATCAAAAGAATGTATGAATGAGGAATGTAAATTATCGCTAAAGAAATGAGGAATCAGACGGTAGGTTTAACATGCAGTTGCATTCTTAACTTTAATCCGATTTTGTTATTTTACTATAAAATAAATTTATTTATAATGAATAAATATGAATTTTCAGAATGCAGATGTCCTGAAATAAGTATTGATTTCTCAGGAATAAAACGACTTATTTATAAATCTTTCCTCTGTATAAATAAAATTATCCAAATTCAATCATTGCAGTGAAGTGATAAAAATATTTTGAGAGCTTTTATCTTTGTAGATATTCAAGGAAGCTTTCATGGAAGCTCAACGGAAAAATTCAAATTTAAAGTTACAAACCCCATAACCTTCTAATTTACTGAACACATTCATTCTGAAAAAATAAATTTTTTCGTCTCGTTTATTATCAAAAAAAATTATTATCAAGCAAGATTAAAAAAGTTTTAAAGGTATATATATCATTATTGTGAAAGTTGCGCTATTCAGCTTCTGAAATTCACGAAATTTTATTGGAAATTTTGCTATACGCAGGAAATTACATTCAAATTGTTATCAGCTTATCAAAGTTCTTTTATGAATTTAGAAGGCATTCTTTTAAAAGGTAAAATACTATTTCTTATCTTATTCTTTCGTAAAATCAACATCCAGCGAAAGATTTCATCGCAAAAAACTTAAATCAATTCTCCATTTGTCTGCGCAGTCATTTTTCTTCTGATTTCGTGACCAAGAAAAAACTAACTAAATATGACGAAATTTTCGTTTGAAAGTTTGCCAACTCATTATCTTTATCACTAAGCAACTGCACTATCAAAGTTTGCTATTTTCTAGTAGACTTCTGTTTTTTAAAATAAATGACTTAGTAAATAGAACAACGTGTCTCGTATCTCACGTAATAAGAGAAATAACCAAAAAGAGACGACGATCGATTTTTATGATTAAGAAGAAGAAATTTTAAGACCGTCGGGACGTAGCATTCGTGTGGAACGCATTTAATATTCGTAATTCTTTTGTATATTAATTATAGAAGTATCTGATCAGATCCAACCGATATTCATTTGTCCATCAAATCGGAATTCTTCTTCAAAGTGCATGATTTCATATTCTCTAAATCAGTTGAGTCATAGGTGAGCAGTAGTAGCAGCAGCATGGAAATCCTTGAAAACATCTCGAATAATCGATATGAATATTTTGCTCTTCTCTTTTTCAGGACTTCAAAATTTTCAAGCAATAGACATCGAAAGTTGCAGCCATTTAGAAAAACGTGAATCTCTAACGAAGGAAATACACCAAAAAACAATTAAAAAGAAAAAAAAACTCCAGTTAAAAAAAAGAAAATTTGGAGCCTTCAAATTAAATTTGAAACTTTCCTCCATCCTGTGTTAGCTTAATTTAATTATAATTCATTTATTTTTTCGGCATTTTTCAACTTCATTCGAATTTTATTTTATTTTGAGTTAAAAAAAGCAAATTACCACGTTTTTGCCCACAAATGGTTTTTGTCAATTATCGGAATCAATCAAAAACGACGACTCAGCAAAGCAGTAGGTTCGATCTAAAGATTCTAACATTCCGCTAAATTGTCATCCCCTAAAATCTACTTCGGCAATCGACCCGTAATTTATTTTTCATTTAAAACAACACCAACAAATTATCAACATTGCTCCACATCAAAAAAAAACAAGATAGGAAGAAGGAAAGAATTTCTTAAATATTTATGCTTAAAGCAAAACAAAATAAGAAACACCAGAAAGTGAATGATTTGACATCTTTGATTTCACGGTAAGTTTTCTTTAAATTTTGCTTAAATCTCTCAAATTTCACTGAATATTTTTTGTAGATTTTAATGCTTGAATCGTTTGTTAAAAAACCATCACGTGTGAATTAAAGAATCCTAACTTACGAAAGAATTAAACCACAAGAAAGCGAACATCACTCAATAAAAAAGAAAGGAGAAGCACCAAATCAATTATGGGAACTTTAAATGTCAATCGTAAAGTCACTGACTTGTATTATCGTTATAAGATGCCACGCATTTGCGCGAAGGTTGAAGGCAAAGGAAATGGGATTAAAACGGTGATTGTCAACATGGCTGATGTCGCTAAAGCTTTGAATCGTCCAGCGACGTATCCGACGAAATATTTCGGGTGTGAACTTGGAGCACAAACCCAATTTGATCATAAAAATGAACGTTTCATTGTCAACGGATCGCATGATGCTGGAAAGTTGCAAGATTTACTCGATGGCTTCATTCGCAAGTATGTCTTGTGTCCCGAATGCGACAATCCTGAAACGGATTTGTTGATTTCGGCAAAGAAGGAAATCATCTCGCAGACATGCAAAGCTTGCGGATATCATGGATTGTTAGCTGTTCAACATAAGTTGAACACTTTCATCTTGAAGAATCCACCGAATATCAATCCAGCATCTCAAGGTGCTTCATTGACTGAAGGAAAACGTTCGAAACGATCAAATAAGAAAGTTGATGGCGATTCAACAACAAATGGCGATCAATCGAACGATTCAAATGATTTTGAGACAAGCAAGTTGTCGGTAAGTAATTTTGTTTTAAGTTTTTTTGAATATGCAATGCAATTAAAATTTTAATTTAATTATGAAGGTCACTAATAGTAACGAAGATGAAGAAGACGATGCAAATTGGACAGTTGATGTCAGTGAAGAAGCTGTTCGTGCTCGTATGGAGGACTTGACTGATGGTGCCAAGAACATCACGATTTCTGAAGACACGGAAAAGACGGAAAAGCAACGAATTGACATTTATTACGAATATGTTAAGAAGCGTCGTGATGCTGGTGAATTGGAGAAGGTCCAGACACAGAAGGAGTTGCATAACGAAGCTAATCGCTTGGAAATTCATCAGAAGGCTCCTTTGATCCTCGCTGAACTTCTTTTCTCAGCAAATATTCCAGCCGAGGTCAAGAAACATCGCAATTTGCTTTTGCGCTTCACTCATGACGACACAAAAGCTCAGAAATATTTGCTTGGTGGTGTTGAGCAGATCATCGCTTTGCACGCTGCAAAGTTGATGGAAAAGGTTGCTGGAATCTTGAAGATGTTCTATGATTTAGATTTGTTGGAAGAGAAAGTTTTGCTTGAATGGGGATCAAAGGTTAGCAAGAAGTACGTGTCGAAGGAAGTTGCTGCACAAATTCATGAAAAAGCTGCGCCATTCATCAAATGGTTGCAAGAAGCTGAAGAAGAATCTGAAGATTCAGAAGATGATGAAGTGGAAATTGGCTTCGACGACCGTGCAAAAGTGGATTCTTTGAAGAACAATGTGGTGAAACCGCCAGCGACTAAAACCACCAACAAAGTCGCTGATGACGATGATGATGAAGAGCTTGACATTGATAATATTTAAACTCATATTTTGTTTGATTTTTTTTTCTACTTTCCTTTATTTTATGCGAAACTGCAAATTTTGCTTTCGCTTGGGTCAATTTTTCTCTAATTAACAAATCAAATTCTTCTTTCTATTAGTTGAAAAAACATTTCTGCTATTACAATCAATGCTTTAAACTTGTTTAATTACTCTTTTGATTTTGCTTTTGCTCAGTTTCTTATTTTTGGTTGATGATTTAAGATTTTTGAACTATCGTCAATTGATATTTTTTTAAATAAAAAATAAACAAAACAATCTGATGAATATGAGAGAAATCTGGAAATAAAGAAAAATGATATTTGGAAAACTTATTTAATTTATTTTTGTTTTATTTATAATGAAGATTTATTATAGCTCAATTGGAAGCATTGTTAAAGCTTGATCAACATGAGATTTTGCTAATGTTTTTTTCTTTTGTTGATTAGCATGACTGAAAGATTCTGTTGCAAGAGTTTTCACAAATAATTCTGTAGCTTTTGTGATAAGGAAAACTGCTTCACTGTTAACAAGATTCACTTCTGGATCTGAAAAATCTAGTCATTAACAGGTGTTGATGATAAAATTTCACGTTTAAACTTACCGAGTTTTATTATACTTTTCACTTTTGCCAAGGGAAGGTCAGAAATACGATTGACAGAAACAGTTTTAAAAGAAGCTTTTGGAGTCTGTTTTATTACTTCAGCTGTCGCTTCTTCCAATAACTCTGGATCATGGTTTTCTTCTATTGCTTCATCATCTTCAATTTCACTTACTTTATTTGGTATAATTTCATTTTCATCGATAGTCATTGGTTCATCACTGGGCTCGTCATCTTTAGCTTCGGAAACAATTCCTGCACTATCTGTTGATGCTTTTGTTAAATCTTCACTAGAAAAAAGATCTTCAGATTCAAGTAATCGATTATCTGTATTTTGAGACATTTTAAATTGTTTGTTATTATTGGTAGAAGTAAGTTAACTTAAGTTAATTTCACGCGGGAAAATATCAATCGTGATAATCCTGGGTAGATTTTTAACCGATTATTGTAAAACAAAGAGGATTAAACCGATTGTAAATAAATATTTTTCCGAATTTCTGCAAAACAGAAAAGATTATAAAACCTTTGAAAATTCATCAAAATGTATGGAATAATGTTGAAAAACAGCTCATCATTCAATGCTTTATCAAGGTAAGAATAAAAATAAAAGTCATTAAACACATTTCAAGAATTAAAAAACTTTTAGATTGACCATAAATAAAAATAAATTCAAAACTTTACCACCATTGCTGACTACAAGAAACTACAGTGCAAGTGAAGCAAAAGGAACATCTAAAGATAACCGCGACAATCCCGTGAAATTTATAGGATCGGAAGCACATTCATGGGATGCTAAATTCACTCGGTCGTCTCCAGATATTGAACAAATTCCCATAATTCAACCCATCAGTGTGGTTTTGAGCGTTGGCATTTTCTTACTTTACTTTTGCGTTCTCCGAGAAGAAAATGATATTGATCTTGAGTTTGAACAAACTCTATATCAACGAGTACCAGGGATGGAAGAAACGCAACTTATTATCAACTATAAATACAACATTGAAAACCAAATTGATAATACAGAAATAATAGCACGTATGCGAGAATTGGGAATGAAGCCAGAAAATATTGAAGTTTAATGTAGTGTTTTAGGAATAGCTTATTTAAAATGATTTAAAAGAAAAAGAATAAAGTCATTTGTTGAAAATTTACATGTAAGTTTGTATGATTCTGAATCGGTTTTAGAGCGGTTATGTTTACATGTAAAAACTTTTCAATTATCATTGATTTAAATTCGATTATGATTATTCAAACATAAATTGCAACTAATACGCAACATCAATCGGTTGGAAGTTTTGCGGTTCAACTGTTTGAATAAAAATTGCGAATTAGTTGCAAATAATAAAATTATAGCAGTTTTTTTATATATGAGAAAATTTAGGAAACTTCAGCTTT